>JAXIVJ010015174.1:7500-22500 GCA_036785665.1 Chirona hameri
GTCACGAATAGGGACTATGATTTTCGGTTCCAGCATGTGCTGTTCTATTATTTCATTGAGTTTGGTTGAAATCGCCGCGTCCCGCTAACTCAGCGAGTTTGAGTGGCTGCATTTTCGGACGGGTCTGGGGCTTTTCGTGGGCAAGATAGGGAAAGTTCAAGGGTATGGCCGTGTTAGTTGCGACGAGAGCATTCGAATGATAAATGATTTAACGTTTTTGATGGATATTTAATACATTTTGGCTGGTAAAGTTTTCCTTCACATATGGTAGCACGAATCTGGGCCGGGCTGAATCTGGGCTGAATGTGGGCCAACTTCCGCTACATGAAATTTATTGTGATCCCGGGATCCTGGGAAATATTACGCCAAAAAAGCAGTGAATCGTAAACTCATTTTGTAATTGGTAGCACCAAAGCCCACCCACACACAACTTCCACCGTCAACATCAACATTCCGTCAGCTCCAGTAACGATATTTCTGACTCTAATCGTATTCTATCACTATAATTTATTGCTGTTGTAATATTTCTGGAAACGATTTCGTCATTCACCTCATTATAATTTCTGCTGCTAACTTAGTTTCCAAATTCCGTGAAAACTCTGTAATGATCGTATTGTTTTGGGAGATAATGCTAACTCCTTTTTTAATATACTGAATGTTTTTTGCATTACCATTCCTTTTCTGCAGTGACAAAAAGTATTTAGTTCTTTTCTCCTTGTTCGTGCCACTGGACTCTTGAACGGACAATAAGACCCTCTATTTTGGATTTTCTCGCTTCTTCCAGCTTCGTTTTTGCTATATCGAGCTGATTAAGATCGTTTTCCAGTGCGCTAGAGTTAAATTGTTCTTCTTCTGCTTTGTCTACTTCACGTTTTAGTTTATCTTCTAGCGTCCTATTTTGTTTAACATTATGTTTGGAAAATTTGACGCTTTCACCACGCACCATCATTATGAGCGTTTCATAGAACAAACAATCATTTATTGTTAATTGTATCGTATTATAATTGCGTGGCTCAGTGTAGAAAGATTGCTCATATATTGGTGCTGCATATTGTTTTATTGTGTCAAATATGCAAGTTTTTATGCGGCTTACATATTCTTCGTTTAGTAAATGTAAAATTTTCAACATCAGTCCATTACCAGTTCATTACCTAGTCCATTACCTGTGGGTTGTTGTTTGGTTTTGATAGCGAGAGTTATTGCACTATGATCAGTTTTATATCCTGGTATAATACTTGCATCTAACAACATTAACTAAGTGTTCACTGACTAAGAACATATCTAAATGCCCACATTTAAAGGGATTTTTACGTTTCCATGTGTAATTACGTTCGGAAGGGTTCGAGTATTTCCATATATGAATCAAATTGTAGTTCTCTACTAAATGCATAAACGCTCGTTTTGCGTTTACATTATTTTCCCTTACGTAATTCAGACAATCTACTTCCTGATTGATAACAAGATGCATGTCACCGGCTATTATAATGTGATCAACTTCGATATCATCGAGATGGTCGAAAACTTTTCTGAAGAAACTTGGCTGATCATTGTTTGGTCCATATATATTTACGAAGGTAAATACGTCCGTATGTATCTTACATATCAAAATAACGTAGTTTCCGCAGTCAGAACTATTTTGTGTAATGAGGTTATGCTGTGTATATTTACTTATTAATATGCATGTTCCGCGACTGCGTGAGGAATGACATGAGTGATAACATTTACCTTTCCATAAACTATTGAAATATGGCAACGCGGGAATTGTCATATGCGTGTCTTGAAGAAAGACTACGTTGAAGTTTAATTGACGGATATAATGCATTGCATCTCGTCTTTTCTTCTGCTCGCCAAGGCCTCTGCAGTTCATTGATAATATCTTTAACTCATCCATCGTTTAAGGATTGATGTAGGGGCTTCATGGATTTCGAGTCTTCAAAGTAAACTTCCACATACTGTAATTAAATATTTTCGTGTTTTAATATTATCCTGAGAGCTGCCGTTCGTGTGTTTGTCAGTGTGTATGTGTACATGAGTGCGTGCGCGCGGCGTATGTGTCCGTGTGTGTGTGTGTGTACCATGTACGTGCGTGTTGCTTGCATGAGCATCTACATATGTATATGTGAGCGAGTGCGTCTGTGAGCAAGTCTGTCTGGTGTAACAAAACAAGCGGTAACGGAACAAAAACAGAATAACAAGGAAAACAAAAACACGGAGCCTGCAGCAGCTACTGAGTTAATACTAACATTGGGAAACAAAAACCTGAGTTTTCACCATCGTCGACACGGTTAGACCTAATACGAGTGACCACGACATCAGGATGTTTACGTCATCAACACAAAGAAAGCAACTACAGCGATACACAGTATGACAAACGACGCGATCAGGCGAGCTGCACAGTGACTCTTACGGTATTACTCACGGCGACGAAAAAGAGAACGACAACGTTACACTTACACTTGAGAAGAAAAAAAAACTCGAAAAGCACTCATTAGCGAGGATCGCGGCGTCACCTCAGAAAGCAGTCGGTGCTCCAACAGAGCTCCGGTCACCTCGCCTCGACGTCACAACGACGGTGGACGCTAATGTTGTCGTGTCGCCTGTCCCTGGAGAACCGAGTCGCAGCTGATTACCGCTCCAGCACACCGTAACCCAGCTCACGCAGTCTCTGTAGGGAGTCCACTCGCGTGCTCACCCCGTGCTGCTTCTCCTTGAAGAAGACATTCCCGCTGCGAGAGTACACAGTATAAATCTTTTTCTCGCGTTTGGCAGCTAGGAGGGACGGGAAGATTCGGCTGCGGATTTTGTCAGCGACTCGTTGACGTACAGGTCCTTTCCGCGCAGCTCGAGTTTTCGCATCATCACTTGGTCTCGCACACTGCCCTGTCCCGAGTGCACGAACCGCACGATCACGCGGTTATTGGGGCCGGGCAGACGATGAGCACGGTCAATGTCGCTCGCGTCGAAGTTGAGTCCTGGCATCGACCGGTTCAGGATGTTTACCACCAGCGCGTTGATGTCTTCCCGCTCTTCCCAGTCGCCGCCGCGCGCGGCCGGCCGACCTCCCGCGTCACGCCGGCCGCCACCAGCACCCGGGGCCGACCCAACCAGCACCCCGCCCTCCGCGCCGGCCCGGCGATCAGCTGACCGTGACGTCACAGCAGCCTGACCTTGACCCGGGACAGCCGGCGCAGCGGACGCCGCCGACCGAGACGGACCGGCCGCCGCAGGCGCCGTCCGAGCGGACAGGGGCGGTTCCAGGCGAGGCGCGTGGCGGAACGCCATGGCCGCGCCGGAGAGGATCAGGCACGGCAGGCGAGAATTTACTTCAGCCTCCTCCACGCGTGTCTGGAGAGCGGAGACTTCGGTTTTCGACTGGCGCAGCTCGTCGGTCAGGTCGGTGATGACGATGTCCCGCTCCTCCACGTGCCGTTCCAGATCTCCAAGTCGGTCGTTCAGCGCGCTGATCTCGGCAGTGACGGACTCTCGGAACTCGTGAAACTCACGAGAGAGCATCAACATGACGCGGCTCTCCAGCGACTCGATCGCATCATCCAATCTCTCGCTGAGGCCCGGCTGCTCAGCGCCGAAGGGCTGCGCCCGGGCTCACCGCTACGCTCCCTGGCGCCGCGCTTGCCGGCCGGTGCAGGGTCGCCGGACTCAGAGACTCCGACCGATCGCGCTTCTGACCTTCGCTGGGTGGGTCGCTATAATTGCTAACCAGTTCGCTCACAGACCGGCGTTCACTGGAACCAGCGTCGGTCCGCAGGTCAGTCACAGCACTATCACTGTCTGCGTCGACACCGGCTCCGGCAGACCCCGGCACACCGAGTCGCGGCCTGGGGAACGCGCGATCGCACACTCGCAGTCTCACGTTTTTTTTTCCTCGCGTGCTCACAGATAAGTCTTGCTTGCGACGTTAAGTGCAGCTGCAGCAGGCTCCGCACTTAAAACGGTCGTTATGCAACCAGCAGGTCACTGGTTGTCAATAGACCCACCAAAAAGCCACCGGAACGACTCACGGGTTCTCACTCGGGCCGCGCTCTTTCCTGTCACTGGGGCGGAGCGGAACAGCGCACGCGCGTCCGACCCCAACCGTGGCCACCGGCCGACTGGGGATTGCATTGCAGGGAATGAGAAAGGGAAGAACACCAGGGTCAAATGGTTTTCCGGTAGAATTCTTTAGATCATTCTGGCCTGAATTAGGGCCATTCCTGCATCGCGCATTTATAGCGTCACTCACAAAAAAAAACTTACCTTCACATAGAATAGGGATTATCAAATGTATACCCAAACAAGGAAAGTCACCACACGAGATGAAGGGTTGGAGACCAATTACTTTATTAAATTTTGATTATAAAATCATTTCCACAGCAATGGCAAACAGACTCAAAAGCAAAATAGATAAAATAATTAGTCCTTGTCAAACTGCTTACATTTCTGGTAGATACATAGGCGAGAATACTCGATTGTTTTTTGACACAATAGCCTTAACCAAAGATAAAAGAATATCTGGAATGATTGTTGCTGTTGACTTCGAAGCGGCATTTGAATCGATAGCATGGGATTATTTACGGCTTGTGATGAAAAAATTCAACTTCGGTGATAATTTCCTACAAATGACTGATCTCAATCCTCAGAATTATTCCCGCATTATGCTAAACGGGCACCTCGGGCCAGAAATATTTTTTACAACGTGGAATTAGACAAGGGGATCCATCGTCCGGATATTTATTCGATATTGCAGTTGAAGTGTTGGCAGGCCAGATAAACCGATCTACAGAAATACAAGGAATAAACATATCACCAAAAAAGCAGATTCGCATTTCCCAGTATGCCGATTACACCATTGTGTTGTTAGATGGCACAGTAAAGTCAATAAGAGGTGCTATGAATGAGCTTGATAAATTTGCCCATCTCTCCGGCCTTAAAGTAAATTTAGATAAAACAGCGTGCCTACCAATTGGAACTTTAACCAAAAATTATATACCAGAGGACTTGGGGATTACAATTGTGAGTGACTTCAGCTACTTCAGCTCCCTCCTGAAAGAATCGAAGAATATATGGCCTGAAGTCAGAAAATACCTTTTACAGAAGAGAACGCCGCCTACATCATCGCAGTGCCGCCCATCGAGCGAGGAGGAGGCAGCCTTCGCTGACAAACAAAATCAGCACTTCGCCACAACCGCTAGCCGCGTGGCCGCCACCATGCGGTCGGACGTGGAACTATCTGACGCTAGCGCCAGAGTGGCGGCAAGTGGCAGTGCCGCGCAGCCGCGACCGCCCCGCGTTGTCAGCTCTGCCTTCACGCTGAAACCGGCAACGCTGCCCGAGTTGTTTCGCGCGCTCAGTGCAATGCAAAACAGTAGGGCTTGTGGTGAGGATGGAATATCTCTTCAGCTGTTGAAAACTGTTTTCGCTGTCGTCGGACCTCACCTCCTGCACGTTATAAATTACAGTCTCGTGTCTGGGACCGTGCCTGCTGAGTGGAAAATGGCTGTTGCTGTACCGCTCCATAAAAAGGGGGCCACTGATGATCCGCACAATTTTAGGCCCATCTCACTTTTAAGCAACGTATCAAAACTGTGCGAAAAAAAATGTTATGTCACAGCTCATGCCATATCTGCTGTCGAACCATATTCGGAATGAGACGCAGCACGCATACTTACCCGGCCACTCCACGGAAACGGCACTAGCAACAGCGATGGCGTTTATCACTAGTCATATCGATGCAAAGGAGGTTGTGTCTCTTGCCTCGGTTGACCTGTCCAGTGCGTTTGACTGCGTAAGCCATCCTATCTTGCTCCAAAAACTCGGATGGTACGGCATTGACCCCACCTGGTTCAGGAACTATTTGTCAAACAGATGTCAGCGCGTTCGAGGGGGTAAATATGTGCAAAGAATCGACGCCGGCGTCCCTCAGGGTAGCTTGACCGGACCAATTTTGTTCCTGCTTTATACAAACGACATTTCCTCTCATCTTGATTGTAAAATCATCAGCTACGCAGACGACAGTCAAATTTTGGTGCCCAGCAAGATATCTGAGATTTCGCAAAGGATGGCCACCCTTGAACTGAACTTGTCGCGCATGGAGGCATGGTACCGGGCAAATTGCTTAAAGCTAAACGCATCAAAAACTCAGTTCGTCATTTTCTGTACTAGGCAGATGCAGCGGCAGCTCCCCAGTGTTACTCTGTCGCTGGGCGACGCAGAGGTGACACCTACCTTTTCCATGACAAATTTGGGGGTCACCATGGATCGCAATCTTTCCTGGGGTGAGCATGTAGGTGAGACAGCACAAAAGTGTAACACAATTATTTTTCCGTTGGCCAAGCATAATCAATCACTGTCTCAATCTGTGCTAGCGAAGCTGGTGCAACTCCTTGTCATTCCCCATCTGTCGTACTGCGCACCCATATGGGGCGCTCTGTGTACCAATCAACGACAACGTCTCCAAAAAGTAATGAACAGGGCTACACGCATGGTCACGAAAACGCTACGTAGTGCCCACATCACACCTGTACTCAAACGATTAGGCTGGAGGTCGATCGAGGACTCGATCAGACACAAGGACGCGATGCTGGTACACCACGTCATTTTTTTTCGCCCTACGCCCCCGTGTGCCTGAGATCCCTATTCAAGCCGCGAGCGGAGGTGAGCGAGAGGCGCACCAGAGCAAAAAAAAAATGTTCTGGACCTGCCATCGGTTAGGACAGAGCTGGCTAAACGCTCCCTGCAGTACAGAGCGGCTGCAGTGTGGAATAGCCTTCCCGAGCAGGTTACGGACGTTGTGGTAAAGGCGTCATTTAAATCTCGACTACCGTTCTAGGCCACTGCGTGGTGCGCGCATATTGTATGCGTGTATTTTGTATGTGTGTATATGTGCTGTTGCACATTTCTGTGCGTTTGGTTTTCTGTGTGTTTTTATTCTGATGACGTCTGTCCAGAATATGATTTTTGGGCAATACACTTTAATTGAATTGACCTAAAAGTACTTGGAATACACTACACAGCTACAAATCTAGATACAATTACAGCGAAAAATATTCAACATAAAATGTCTGTTATCCATAGAGAGATAGAGCAATGAAGAGGCGTAATCTTTCCCCAGTTGGAAAGATATGCATAATAAAAACGTTATTATTGTCAAAACTTGTACATTTATTCATAGCATTGCCAAACCCACCTGCGCAATACATACAAGAAATAGAAACAATGTGGTTCATATGGAATGGAAAAAGGACAAAATCAAACGAACGAAGCTTATACAAAACTATGAACAAGACGGATTGAAAATGATTGATATCAAAAGCTTCATTGACAGTATGAAACTATCATGGCTCAAACGCTTAAGTACTTCGAAAGCCGATTGGACACGTATAGCACATACACAATTACCAAATGTGAATCATCTCCTTACATATGGGAAGGAAAAACTCATGTTAATAAGGAAACACATAACAAACCCTTTGTACAAAGATATACTTAATGCATTAATAAGGTTTGCTACACAATACCAACCCAGTAATGAAGAAATACCATCGGAAACTATATGGTTTTCTGACCATAGTGGATTTTCAAAAGGTATTATTAAAGGAAATAGTTCACTTTCAACATGGGATTTTGAACTGAAATAGCAGTTTTGTAGCCCGTGTTGAGAAATCCTTATCTGCAACTTTTCTTGGCTGAAAAGACTCTCCAGCCGAAGATATTTGACTTTTTGGCGAAGGAATGCGTTTTTTTTGTGTTTTTTTCCCGGAACGGCCTATAGCCATTTTCCGGGGAGGGGCAATGACCTCTGGCAATTTGCCAGGCAAAAAACTACGTTAACCGGTGTATGTGGACCCGGAGCAAACTAGGGACTAGGGTAGCTATTTTACGTTACTAATTACGTTAACCGGTTTATGTGAACCCGGAAAATTTATTGTTCAAGTAAATATAATATTTACTAGCGCAAGTCTAGCATTACGTTAAGTATTTCGTTCAAGGTCAAAAATAATATCTAGCATTACGTTAAGTATTTCGTTCAAGGTCAAAAATAATATCTAGCATTACGTTAAGTATTTCGTTCAAGGTCAAAAATAAGTAAAACACGAGACACACATACATACATATTTTTATTACATACACTTGAACAGTGTCAGTGTTGGTGGAGCCGTGGGGGTGCCATCATTGCATCAACGGGAGACTGTTGCCAGTCTCCCTGGCTCTGGCGCCTCGGCGAGACCTGGTTGTGGGGTGTATTTAGCTGGGCGAAAAGTCCTGAATAATAAAAAAACAGCGTCTAAGGCAAAGGGGAAAAAACCTGCGCAGTGGGCCAAAAATGCGCTAGGCCAAAAAAAACTGTTATATTTGATTAGCTAAACGTGTTTGGTAGAGATAATCTAAGAGGAGACCTATCAATTCAGGATAATTATCACCTAACAGTGTTTGAAGATTTAATGTGATGCGATTTTGTTGTGTGTAATTAATAATGTTCTGTCGTTTGTCGTTGTGTACTGGGCAAGTAATAAGTAAGTGTTTGATTGTGTAGCGCGGATATCCTGGGCAATGTTGGTAATTTGGTGGCGGGAGATTCTCCATAATATAATAATGAGTAATTTTTGTATGACCGAGACGGAGGCGCGCCAATATCACCTCCTTCTCTCTACAATTATGGTGACTAGATATAAAATGTTGGACTTTTGGCTTGATCGGATAAATATGAAAATGCGGAGCAGCGTCCCACTCGCGCTGGCGCAATATGATAAGTTGAGAATTAATATAATTTAACACGTCTGATACTGGACTTGGAAGTTGGTTTACTGAAGGTAATTCTAGGCTCAATTTCGTAAGTCTGTCGGCTTCCTCGTTTCCCGGGATACCGGCGTGTCCTGGGATCCAGAGGAATTTAATACTATTGTTTTTACTGTTTAAATACTTGATTAGCTGTCTGATTTTAAATACTATCAGGTTTCTACAGTCACTAATCGAGGAAATGGCCGTGAGCGAGGCGGACGAGTCT
This sequence comes from Chirona hameri, assembly GCA_036785665.1. NCBI lineage: Eukaryota > Metazoa > Arthropoda > Thecostraca > Balanomorpha > Balanidae > Chirona > Chirona hameri. The sequence continues at coordinate 16,502 of JAXIVJ010015174.1, forward strand.
GTGCAAATGACTACTTCCTTAAGTTTTTATTTTCTGACATATATTAATGCTAATAAAATGGATGACAATTCCGCTGTGTATACGCTATTTATGTCGGGAAGTCTAAAGTTATTGCTAACTGTGTTTGTGTAGAATGCACCACCGGTTCGGCCGTCGCCCCGTGAACCGTCTGTGTATATGTATGTGTATGTGTTGTGTTGTGCTTTGTGTTCGTGGAGGAGTGAGTGTGTTTCTGACGCGGTAACTGTGTTTTTGTTGTGTGTGAAGAGGCGGTGTGTGTCTGGTGTTGCGTCGAGCCAGTGGGATGTGAGTGGTGGCGTTGGCATTGTGGTGATGTGAGCGATGTTGAATAGTGTGAGTGTTTGTCTGATTCTGTGACTGATAAGCGGGTGTCGTTTTTGTAGTAGTGTTTGTCGTCTAGTGGGTGCGGGGTGATTTAAGATGTGGAATGTTGGGCGTGTGGGGTGTGAGCTTGCTCTGGCGTAGAATCTAAGTAATGTGCATTTGCGTCGGCGGCAGAGTGTGGGAATGTTTGTGTCGATGTGTAAGTTTGTGGTGTTGGTGGTGCGGCAGACTCCAGTCACGATGCGCAAGGCAGCGTTTTGGACAGTTTGCAATTTGTTAATTTGTTTGGAACATATGTCATCAAATAAGAATGCGTTATAGTCCAGTACTGAGCGTATCAGGGAAGTATATAGTTTGAGGAGAGTGGCACGATCTGCGCCCCACTCTCGACCAGCCAATGACTTCATAATATTTATTCGTCGCGTACATCTCTGCACTAAATCATTGAAGTGTGGGATGAACGAGAGACGTGTGTCTAGCGTTATTCCCAGGTACTTGAATGATTTGACAAAAGGGATAATTTGATTGTTATATTTTAATGGAATGTAGGGTTCCACATATGCGGGTTTCTTTGAAAAAATTAGAGATGCAGATTTACTTGGAGAAATTTCCAGACCCCATTGGTCGCACCATACCTTTATATCAATGAGTACTAGTTGTAACATTTTGCTGGCTTGGTCGACACTCGGGTGCGAGAACCACACCGCCAGGTCATCAGCGTACATTGAAAATTTGAGACCTTTGTCGATCTTGTTAATATTAATGAAAATGTCGTTAATCATAATTAAAAATAGGGTCGGGGAGAGGACCGATCCCTGTGGGACACCGTGGTCCTGATTTTGATTTGGAGAATATGTGTTGCCGCACCTTACATTAAAAGTTCTATTTTCTAAAAAGTTTTGGATAAATTTGGCGAGTCGACCTCGAATTCCGGCCTTATGGACCTTTACTAGAAGTGCGGTTTTGTTGACTCTGTCAAACGCAGCTCTCAAATCAAGAAAGAGGGCAACTGTGACCTCTCTCCCTCGAAAGCCGCGCTGGACAGAGTCGATAAGACCAACTAAATTGTCCGCAGTGGAGCGACCAGGTCGAAAACCACTTTGGTGTGGGGTAAGTAAATTATTTGATTCAATGTATGTCCTGATGCGTCCATTAACCATGCGTTCGAATAGTTTACATGCACAACTAGTTAGAGAAATAGGGCGATAGCTAGCGGGAGAAGATTTAGGTTTGCAAGGTTTAATTATAGGAATTAGCGTACTATTATGCCAAGATTCAGGGAAAGTGCCGTCAAACCACATGGTATAGAAGGCTGTTAGCAAGTTGGTGAGACCAGTCTCTGTCAAGTTTTTAAAGAAGGAGTAGTCAATTTGATCTGGCCCTACAGAAGTTTTACCACATTTACCTATAGCGTACGTTAACTCTGAGTTGGTAAACAGAGAGTTGTATATTTCTACGTTATTAGAGTCAAAGCTAATAGATTGAAATTGATCGTTAAGTTGGTTAGTAAAAGTTGGTGTACATTGTTGTGTTGATGATATGTTAGCGTAGTGTTGTGCAAATTGTGTTGCCACCTCTAGGGGAAGCGTGTAAGATGTGTTGTGTATTTGTAAGTGTGGGATTTTGTATGACGGTGGTCTTTTATTTGAAAACGATCTAATTAATGTCCAAATTTTTGAGAGGGAGGTAAATCGATTAAAGGTAGATGAGAATTCCTGCCAAGATTCTTTTTTTGCTTTGTCAATGATTGTTTTAGCCAAAGAGCGAGTTTTCCGTACTTCGTGTTTGTTTTCTGCAGTTATACAAGCTTGAAATTTCCGAAATGCTCTTTTCCGGAGGGCAACAGCACTTTGGCATTCTGTGTTCCACCACGGGGCAGTACGCTGCCTCGGGTGGTGTTGTGTGTGTGTGCGTGTGTGTGGAATGTGCTGGTGTGCTGATGCGAGAATAGTGTTTAAAAATGTGTTAATGTCGGTCTGGGAGTCTGCGGGGTGACTAGTGTCAATGTGTTTTTGGAAGAAGGACCAGTCGGCTTTGCGAAGGTTCCATCTAGGCAGAGAGTAAAAATTTGTCTGTCCTGAAGGGACTTGAAGTTCTAAGTGAATTGGGTAATGATCGCTAAAAAGAGGGTCAGATTGTGCATTAAATGTAAAAAGAGTCGCGATGCGTGGTGTGACGAAGGCGAGATCAATGGCGCTGTAAGTCACCTCGCCTCCTGAGTGGTGTACGTGTGTGGGTGATTGGTCGTTAACCCGCGCCGTGCCGGTGCTCGGCGCCACCTTCGCCGTGCCGGGGGGGGGGGGGGGGGCGTTTCGACGCCCCCTTCTAACTCTGCTCCTAGGCAACGTAGCGCAAAACGAAAAACAGCGTTGAAAAGCTCGTCAAAAATGATTTAGAAACTACTTCAGTTATTTTTTCGCTTAGGTTATTATTGAGGTCACCAGAGGTCATCATAGGTCAAATTTTCCCGTTTTAGGTAACTTGATCCTGAAATCCCACGATATCTCGGGAACTATGATAGCTAGGACGAAACCTAAAAAGCAATAGATAGCTCTTGAAACGCTCCAGTAACGTTTTTCCGTCAGATTTGAGTTCAGGTCAATAGTTGAGGCTCCAGAGGTCATCAAAGGTCAAAATGGCTGTTATCTTGGGAAAAGTTTTTCGCGAATAACTTTTTTGCTATTCAATATAGAGCAGTGATTGTGGCTCCATCGTGTTTCCATCGGCAAGGCGCATCGAAAACTATACATCTTGACCTTGGAAAGTCAATTAAAAAATTTGACCTCAGGTGAAGGTCACATGGTGACCAAGTCGGTCACGGTGGGTCATGTTGCATATAGGTCGATGCGGCTTGACGAGAAAATCACATTCGTGCCTTCTTCAAGTTTCTATCTCTCTTCGATCAAAAGTTATTGGCAAAAAAGTGTATGTGACCTCATGTGACCTCGGATGACCTTGTGGGGGGTCAAATAAACCAAAATAGTATCTGGGTAATGAAGAATGGTCTATTACCACATGATCCTGAAGAAAAAAACGTTGATTGGATGCGTTTACATGGAAAGCAAAGCATTTCAATATTTCCCCATTGACTTATAATGGGGAAGGTCACGTGATCGATCAGACCTTAGGTCACCGAATAAAAAATCCGAGATATGCAAATTGTAGGTAATGATATCCTTATCAAACTCTGAAAGTTTAAAAGTGATCACCCGGAAACTGTAGACGTGGCACGACCACAAACTTTTCTGAGGTTGGGTCACGTGACCTGACCTGGTGACCTGACCTGATAAGACCTGAAACTTTTGGTTTCACAAAAGTTGTAAAAATGTTCAGCGGACAGGTACTGAAAATTTCAGCTACCTGGCTTCAACGGTTTTTTAGCTATTGGCAAAAAACGGAGGGGGGGGGGCGTCTAAACGCCCCCCCCCCCCCGGCACGGCGCGGGTTAAGGAAGACCAAATTATGCCGGTCCAGCAGGTCCAGCATAATTTGGCCTCGGCGAGAGTTCCGAAGGCAGCCCCACGCCCGACTATGCGCGTTGAAATCGCCCATAATCAGACATGGGGTGTTAATATTTGTAATAAGCTGGGAAAAAGAATCAATGTCTATGTCCTCAGTAGGACGGAAATAAATTGAGATAAGAGTTAGTTCTAGCTGAGCGATTTTAATATTAACGCCGACTGCGTCTAAGGTTGTTTGAAGGTCGATTTGATGATGCAAAAGTTGGTTTGAAATAAGCAAAGCCGAGCCGCCTCGGCGCGGTGATGCATTTACGTTATTTGTATAAAGGCTATAACCGGGGATTTTAAAAGTATAATTATTAAAGTCGGCGTCAATAAAATGGGTTTCCTGAACAGCGGCTACTAACGGATTATTATTTAAGACGTAATGTTTGAATTGCCCCCAATGGGATATTAAAGATCTAACATTCCATTGGAGGACGAATTCTGACTGTTTATTATTCATATAGATTTACTGTCCAAGCCACGCCTGGCGGTGGCTCTTGTGCGCCTGCGGGGGCGGCTCGACCTGCGTTGAGGTTCGGCCGAGCGGGAGGGCGAGGAGGACTGGGAGCGCGAGGAACATGAGTGGGAGGAGTGGGAGTCACTCTCCAAGAGTCGGGGAGGGGGAGGGGGAGCGGGCGGGCCGGGAGCTGGAGCGGGAGGGCGGGGACTGGGCGGGGTTGCGGGCGACTTGCCGGGAGACGGCTCTCATGAGAGAGTCGTCCGAGGAGGGGGGGGGGGGGTCCTCCGAGGATCGGCGCTCCGCTGGTGCTGCGGAGGCCGGGGAGGCGGGGCCTGAGTCGGTGTTCGGCTCGGCTGGTTGGGTTGGGGAGCGTGGTGCCGGTGGATCAGCGGCAGCGTCGCGTTCGAGGTCTGCGGGGGACTGGGATGGTGGTCGGGGGGTCTGGCGGTTGGGGGTCTGGCGGGAGGCCGGTGGGGTGGGGGGAGGTTCCGGGAGGGGGAGGGGCGGCCAAGCGCCGGGGGCGAGACCTGGGCTGAGGGAGGAGGGCGGGGCGTCCGGTGGGCGCCGACTGTCGCGCTTTTCTTCGCGCTTCAGGCGCTCCGCCTCGCGAGCGAGGCCCCAGGCCCTACACTGGCGGTCCCAGGCCGGGTGGGCCTGGTCGCACGTGGCGCAGCGTGCTGCGCGCGTGCACCCTTCGGTGCCGTGCTCGCCGGCGCACCGACCACAGGTGGCGGTGCGCACCCGGCACGACCACTTCAGGTGGCCGTAGTGCCAGCACTGCTGACACTGCTGGGGGGGGGGGGGGGGGGGGGGCGGGATCCACTCCCTGACAGGGGCAGCCACGTAGTGGATGTGGGTAGGCAGCTCCTTGCCCTTGAAACGGAGCCGAATCAGCGGGTTGGGCTGATCGGGTCGCCGCTTCGTTGGCGATAGGCGAGTCACCTCGCACACCCCTTGGTGTGCGAGTTCTCGGAGGAGGTTGTCCTCCGAGAGGGTGGCCACGTCTGGGCACCATGCCAGACCCTCCACGGAGTTGAGGTGCGCCGGGGCTTCCACGGCGACCTTAGCTCCGATGAAGTTTGTCCGACCCATGATGCTGACGTTCTGTTGGGACGTCAGCGTCTCGATCAGGAGTGCTCCTGACCGAATGGGTTTTGCGCTGGCTACGTCGCCACAGATGGCGACCAGCCAGCGCCGGACCGTGAACGGGTTGACTGTCCTAAATGGCAGCCCATCCGTTCGCCACATAAGGAGGCGAGCGGGCCCGTTCGGGGGGTGGGGTCGGGGGGGGGGGAGCCGTGCTCCGGGTCGGTCCCTGGGAGGCCCCTGAGGGGAGCGGGGAGTGGAACCGGCCTGGGGAGTGCGCGGTCGCGCACCGGGGGACCCCAGAGGGGGGTCGGGCGGGTCGGGGGGACGGGAGTCCGGCGAGTGCCAGGCCCCTGGACGGGGCGGGCGGGGCCCCTGAGGGGGGCTGGGAGGGGGACCGTCCAGGGGGGCGCGCGGTCGCGCGCCGGGAGACCCCAGAGGGGGGTCGGGAGGGTCGGGGGGGGGGGGGCGGGGTTCCGGGGGGGGGGGGGGGGGTAGCCATCGTCGTGGCTCAGGAGGGGATAGGATAGGGGCTAACTGGTTACGTTAACTTGCCACACACGACAGAACGTGTTGGCAACTGCAAATTAACTTCCAAGACT
>JAXIVJ010015174.1:27500-32396 GCA_036785665.1 Chirona hameri
AGGGCCCTTCCGACCTTTAGAGGGCCCTGTCGGCCTTTAGAGGGCCCTGTCGGCCTTTGCAGGGCCCTGCCGATCTGTAGATCACCCTGTCAATCTGCAGAAGGCCTCTGCCGGAATTTAGAGGACCCTGTCGACCTGTAGAGGGCCCTGCCGACCTGCAAAGGGCCCTGCCGACCTGTAGAGGATCCTCTTCCAGGTTTTAGTGGCCCTGTCAATCTACAGTGTCCCAGCTAATCTTTAGAGGGTCCTCGGCTGGCCTTTAGTGGGCCCTGCCGATCTGTAGAGGGTCATCTGACGGCCTTTAGAGGCCCCTGCCGGCCGATCTGTAGAAGGCCTCTGCTGTCTTTAGAGGGTCTTGTGGTGGTAGAGGTGGTCTGCTGGTCGAGTGCCGGTGAGGCTATCGAAGGAAGACCAGTTAAAGTTCTCATTGTTTCCAGTGTATGCTAGTAACGTCTGAGCGGAGTACAAGCTTTGCCAATGTACGAGTATTAACCCGGCATTGACTGGGGGGGGGGGGGGGGGTGTTCCCCCGCCCCCGGTTATCTTCCGAACCAATAACCGCAGCGTTGACTTGCAGCGTTGAGGTGGCCAAAGATCTCGTCTGGACACAGATCCGGACAAACACGTTGGCCCGTACTTTCCTTAGCGACCCACCAGTGGAAATCTACGAATTATGAAAAACATGTAAACATGTTTCTCATCCTTCTACGATTTTGAATTAGAAGCGCCTTGACGAGACAAACACGATGGCGTAAAACATTAGTGCCTTATCTTCATTAGGTAAAAAAATATTTGCGAAAAACTGTTTTGCCAAAAACAGTAAAAAAACATTTGATGACTTCTGGAACCTAAAATATTGACCTGAGTTCAAATTTGAGGACACAAATGGTGATTGCATATTTCAAGAGCTTTCGATTGTTTTTTCCGTTTGTTCCTAGTTATCATAGTTCCCGAGATATTTGGGGGTTTCTGGAGCAAAGTTCTAGAACTTGAAAATCAGACCTTCGATGACCTCTGGTGACCTCAATATTGACCTGATCTAAAAAAAGAAGAAAGACATGCCTTCGATAGAGCTTGTCTCTAGTTATCTAACGCCGTTTTCCGCTTGTCGCTACGTTGCGTGGTTTTCGAGATATTAGGGGGGGGAAACACGCCCTTCCAGGGCGTGTAATTATCAGGGGCCCTCCAGGGCGCGTATTACGATATAACTCAATCTTGTTGCAGTTGCCCTTCGTATCACAATGTGGTGTATTTTTTTCCAGAAAATTTATAAGCAAACGGTATCCAAAGCTTTCTGTAAATCAAGATATAAGGAGCATGTTCTTTCGTTATTTTGTAGATATTTTGTAACTTCATCGTACATGTGCACAATCGACATGCACGTACTGTATTGTTTCCTTAATCCGAATTGAAGAAGATTCAGGATATTATTTTGATTAACCCGCGGCCCGCTGGAGGTAGCAGAATTCCATGCAACGTCCATAAGCGTAATTTTTTTAATCCGAAAATGTTGGGGGGACACATCCCCCGTCCTTCCTCTGGCCGGGGCCCCTGCCCAGGGGCCATAGTCCTCTGGCAGACCTGAATTTTCCTATGCCCACTATGTTTAGGGTCCCCAATGGGCAATGGGATGGGTGTACGCCTCACCCCCTTGGCTAATGCGCCTGTGGGTGAGTGGATGTTCAAATGTTAAAGCTGGCCCTAAAATATGTTGCACATGTATGAAATATGTTGTTCCAAATCATTCATTTTCATCCATAATATAGGTACAATAAGCAGTAATAGTTAAGTAATTTACCTCCCCAGTTAATGGTGTTCTTGAGGTCCCTAATAGAAGAAGAGAGTATTATTATGACGGACAGAATAGTGTACCAGTAATACCAAAGCTATGACGTCACCAAAAACGATACACAATCAACCCTGACCTAACCTTTACAGCAATTACGGTTGCGGGGAGAGAGGCCCACGTTTAGAAGTTAGTACGCTCTGCTCGCATTCGCTCGCTGCGCTGCAGAACCTACAGGGGGCTGTCACCACCGCCCCCCCCCCCCCCCACAGTCAAAGATAACCTACTTTTCAGTCTGTCGTAATATTACTGTCAGCTGACTACTCTTCTTCTATTACAGTTGCTGGCACTAGGAAAACTAAAATATTGACACGTTAATTTTGTTGATGCAAAGTGCGCGGAGCTTGTCATAGGCACTGTACTTAAGGATACAAAAATTGACACAATATTGACAACATTTCACTCAAAACACCTAGTCTCAATGGAAAATGGCCAGTCCTAAAAAATAATCACACCATCTGATGCACAACTGATTACTCCATCCACCTCAGTCACAACTCAAACTGTTTGCGTACGTTTTTTTTTGTTTGTTTTGGGAAAGAAGAGACCCCATCACGTGGCAACAAATTATATAAAATATGTTTGTCATTTTCTTACGATAACCTTTTTAAATTTGCAAGTTCATATTTTATAAGTATATAAAGCGAATTTTGTAATGTAATTACATAAAATTATTATGAAAAAGTATTTTTTATTTAAACAAATTATTCACCCCCATGCAATACTGCATCAATATTTTGATACAGTTATTTTAATTTGAGTTAAACAAAATATTCAGGTGAGCCAAGGGATAAAAAAATTGATGCTTTTATAAATCAATATTGCATCAATTTTCAAGAGAATTATTGAACATGTGTCACAAAGTGTCTGAAACTGTACTATGAGCCACAATGCACAGATCCATGTGCCATTCATCCCATCACTGTTATCCAGTGCTTCATAATTGCCGTTTGTAAATCGGTCATTTTCCCAATACCATTTCTATTGAGCTAGATCAAAATTTTGACGCGTCAAAAAATTTATTATTTGGGCCTAGTGCCAGCAACTGATTAGGGACTGATCTTGCAACCATGAAATAGATTTACCACAGAATCTTTCTTGCAAAAATTTAACAAAATTGCCCAAATTGACGACAGTAGCCATACTCTGAGCTTAGAACCAGTTTTGTAAGGTTACATTGGTCTGGACTAGAGTATGAAATGGATTGAGTGATTGTGATCCAATCCAATCCAAATCCATGAAGTCATAATCCAGATCCAATAAATATCTAATGAGGTGTCTGCAAAGCTGATCTGATCCAAACCAGTCCATTCTGGTTTACAGTTCTTTTTGGGGATAATTTTACTGAAATAACAGTTCTTGAAATAAGTTGTTTTGTTAGAAATATACTCTTTGCAAGATAATCAATTATCATGAAATATCAGCTATAGTGTACCTCTTAGATCGAATGGTTGCTTAATATTCAAGATATAAGAATGAATCCAGTTAAATCCAAATCCATTCAGTCAGAATTTCTGATTTAATCCAATCCAATACAAATCCATTTGGATTGGACTGGATCAAAAATCCATTGGATTAAACCAATCCATTTCACACTCTAGTCTGGACATTTTCCTTTCCCCTTTTTGATCTTGCCTGATTTTCTGAAATTATGGATCATACATCATCTTCATGCATGACACACAGATGTTCATGAGTGAAATGGAGCAGTTCATACTAACTTGGTCCCCATGGTAGTGCTACCTGCCATGGAGTGATTAATCTGGCGAGAAGATTGCTTTGTGGTTAGCTTAGGTTATTAAAAGCTTCCCCAAATGAGTCAGTTTCTGCCCTAAATATTGTATTAGTGTAATTGGTATGGTTTGGTATGGTATGGACTGGAAGATACATGGGGCTGCCTCAAGTTAGTTAGTTTTTTGTATTTGAGACATACTTCCCCAAATGCCCCCAAGGCATTGCATACTTCACCCAAACTATTTATGGATGCTGTCCCAGGCCAGTTAAACATACACTAGAATGTGTTTCTAACTAGATTTTATCCCCTGTATTTTGCAGCCTTTGAGATAAATATTGCTGAAAGGGGGGGGGAGGCGGTCGTACCAAACCCATGCACGGTCACGTAGGTATCGGATGCTGCACTGGCTAGGGTTAAGTACTAGACTGTATGTCTATATTTTGAATTGTTTGTCTTCATACAAAGATAATTGATGAGATGTAAAACTGAATCTTTGAAATACACCACATCCCTGTGATTTAACATGGTCGAGTTATGGGTGATACATGGCTGGAAATACCGCCAATCATCATCTGTTCACTTATTCTTGTTTTGATGTGGTGTGTTGTTTTTGGTTGTCCATGGCAGTTCAAGAAAATAACTGTTCTTGGTGTTTCAGTGGTATACATTCCATAGTGGTTAATGATGTGTGGTATGACAATTCCCGCGTTGCCATATTTCAATAGTTTATGGAAAGGTAAATGTTATCACTCATGTCATTCCTCACGCAGTCGCGGAACATGCATATTAATAAGTAAGAATACACAGCATAACCTTATTACACAAATTAGTTCTGAGTGCGGAAACTACGTTATTTTGATATGTAAGATACATACGGACGTATTTGCCTTCGTAAATATATATGGACCAAACAATGATCAGCCAGGTTTCTTCAGAAAAGTTTTCGACCATCTCAATAATATCGAAGTTGATCACATTATAATAGCCGGTGACATGCATCTTGTTATCAATCAGGAAGTAGATTGTCTGAATTACGTAAGGGAAAATAATGTAAACGCAAAACGAGCGTTTATGCATTTAGTAGAGAACTACAATTTGTTTGATATATGGAGATACTCGCACCCTTCCGAACGTAAATACACATGGAAACGTAAAAATCCCTTTAAATGTGAGCGTTTAGATATGTTCTTAGTCAGTGAACACTTAGTTAATGTTGTTACAGATGCAAGTATTATACCAGGATATAAAACTGATCATAGTGCAATAACTCTCGCTATCAAAACCAAACAACAACCCACAGGTAATGGACTAGGTA
>JAXIVJ010015175.1:0-25000 GCA_036785665.1 Chirona hameri
CACTTACTGAGTCGGGCTAAAGGTTCGAAAAATAGCCACACCACCACCACATTTCTTCCCTCCAAGCCAAACTGTTCTCGTCTGACCCCCCCCCCCCCCCCCCCCCCCCTCCTGAGTGTTCCGCAGGTACTGCTCTGGCCGCGCCGGATATTCCTGGAGATATACGAGGCGCCTCTGGTGCTGCGCCGACTCTTCATCGTTGTCCTGCTCTCCTGGACAGCGCTCATGTCCTTCTACATGTTCCTCACCGACTATATGGGGCAGGTACTGGCTAGGCTTAACGGCCTATTCTTTTGATGAGCAAGCGTTTTACTCCAGACATTCTGCATGCTCCTCGCTTACTTTATTAGACGCGTGGATGTTTGTTTTTGTCTGTTCGAGACAAGGCTCTTGTCATTTCATATGTTCATTACATAATATATGTGCCGGGTAATGAATAAGAGGCATTGAAAACATCACCTCAATTTAAACAATGCAAGCTTGACATTTACAAGACCCGATTTACTCCAGAGGGCAAATTGGGCAAACTAAAATGATCAAATTCCTATGAATGCGTTGGTAATTGAAATCCGATGAATTCTTAGAATTGTGTGAGACTTGGGAGTTGCTCCCCCTCCCCCCCCCCCCTAAAAAAAAATGTTCTGGATCCGCCCTTGCGACCAGGAGCTGCCCAACGTGCGGACAGAATTCGCCACATGACGAAGTTGCTTATGCTGTGCCGCGCCGCCGTGCGCATAGAACGGCCTGCCGTCAGAGCCAAGGCAATATCCCAGCAGCATGCGGCCTCTATAGCGAGATTGACACGGTCTTGTGGTTGCGTGTTCTGCCTCTCTTTAAAGGGATTATACGGGTTTTTCCCAGAATAATTGAGTTACATAGTAAAACGTACCTATACAGGTGGTAGAAGTCCCACGGTAGCTACATTTGTCTGGAAATGACCTCTTCTGCACGTAAAGATATTCCAAAGTGCGCGGTGATGCCACCGCGTATTTTCTGCAGGACCGGCTGAGGCAGAGCCAGTCATCTCGTTTATGCTAATAAAACACCTCACTTATGGCATATTTCCGGTAAAATAAGCAATATTGAAAGAAAATAAACTTGTTTTGTTCCAACGACAGCAGCAGTTACCTAGTTTTCCCATAAAATTCTATATTTTGCATGAATTTTCATGCCAAAAAATTAATACTCCACCACCAAATTATCAACGCTAAAGGCCAGAGAAAAGAAAACCACAAAAACACAAAACCTCAACGAACAGTGTGTAGTAATACAAAGTCCCGTCAGTTTTGAATTGCATAATAATTTTGTGATCCAGTGTAGGACTTGCAGATAATTCAAAACTCTAAAATTGATCTTAAGATAAAAGTGGTGGACAGTAGTGCCGATCAAGTACTCGTTAGCTGATACTAGTCTCGAAAAAACCCAAGTTTTAACGCTGATAATTGCTGAAATAATGGACTAAATGAGCATTGAGGTCCCTGTTATATGTCTTAAACGTGTTTAAAGCTCATACAACTGCAAAAGAGTGCATTTATAAGTTCGTAAGCAAAGGTTCGTATGCAAAGGTTCGTGTGGGATAAAGTTCGTAACGGCTTAAGTTCGTAATGGAAAAGGTATGTATCGGCTAAAGTTCGTATGCACAAAGTTCGCAACGGATAAAGTTCGTATGCAAAAGGTTCGTATGCTGAAGTTCGTAAAAGGAAAAGTTCGAATGGAAAAAGTTCGTAATGGAAAAAATTCGTAAGCGAAGGTTCGTATGCAAAGGTTCGTATCGGATAAGGTTGCGAACCTTTGCATGCGAAGTTTTTCCGTTACGAACCTTTTGTTTACGAACTTTTTTTTCCGGTTACCCTTACCCTTCCAACGGATAGAGATAGAGAGACACCGTAAACAGTAACGACTTTTTGAATACGAACTTTATCCGATACGAACCTATTGTCCTTATGACAGGCAAACGTTACTGTTTACGGTGTCTCTCTATTTCTCTCCGTTCGGAAGGGTAACGGTAACCGGACAAAAGTTCGTAAACATAAGGTTCGTAACGGAAAAAGTTCGTAAGAAAAGGTTCGGAACCTTATCCGATACGAACCTTTGTATACGAACCTTTGCTTACGAACTTTTTCCTTTACGAACTTTAGCATACGAACCTTTTGCATACGAACTTTATCCGTTTCGAACTTTTTGAATACGAACTTTATCCGATACGAACCTTTTCCATTACGAACTTTAGCCGTTACGAACTTTATCCCATACCAACCTTATCCGATACGAACCTTTGCATACGAACTTTTTCCGTTACGAACCTTATGTTTACGAACTTTTGTCCGGTTACCGGTCCGAATACATTATCTGTATGTGTACATCTAACGATTACTCGTCCGCATGCTACAGCAGTTGAGCAATCTGATATCCTCACCGTTCATAATTAAACGTCATGCATCAAATTGTAATGACCTCAGTGACACACATGTGGAGGGCATAATTGTCGAACATTGCTTGGTACTCACTTATCACGTAGAGCGAAAATTCCACAATGCATACAGTATAAGGCACATATAGAACATGTTCTATATGAAGGTTCATATGAGACAGAGACACTGACCTGCTCCAACACTGAACGCCATGTCGACATGACCTGACCCGACTTCGGTCACCCCACAGGCGTTCGGCGGCCGCGCAGAGGACCCGGAGGGCTCCGAGGGGCGAGCCAAGTTTCGACGCCGGCGTTCGGATCGGCTCCCGAGGCCTGCTTATTGACGGCATTACCGGTAAGAACGCAGCCACAATCGGTATTCGCCGCTGTTTTTTGATCGACCGTTTAGACATAGTATCTAATATCCATCCATTCTTACTGACCACTGCACGGTGTTGCAATATTAAACTACCACTGGAAAATGCATGTCAAACCCGATGCCTTTACCCCATCCTGAGATCACTGATGCCACTTGTGTTCAAACTGCCGAAACTGATAGGGGTCAGCAGCCTCATCTGTCTGTGTCGTTATATTGGGTAGTCTGCTAATCCTGTGCTATTCTTTACGACGATCTGTGCAGTTTGTTCTGACCTGCCAAGCGGCATTTTGAACAAGTTCTGTTCAGACGGATTGCCTGTTCAGTGCCTGTCCTATCCCGCTAGCTGGCACGCTCTGCCGACTGCCTGTTCTGCCCTCTTACGTCAGGCAATGTGTGTCAGTTTGTTCTGTTTCATGACGTCAGACAGTCTGTTCAGCCTGTTCTGTTCTGTTCGCCAGACGTTTTTTTTTTGCTAACCGCCACCCATTAATAGGTGACCAGGAGTGCCCCGCCCTCGATCCCAACGACGCACGACACCTTAAGTTAACACCAGAGAACAAAAGAGAAAATGTCGCGGCACTCCCAGCTAAGAAATGGAAACTAACATAACAAAGGATAAGAAGAGAGGTAGTTTGGGTGTTAGATGGGGTGATATAAAAGAAGGCGGAAAGTAGTCATTGTTGAAAACAGCAAATGACTGCCCCCCCCCCCCCCCCCCCCCCCCACCAACTACGTCCCAGGATATCATCCTCACTCATACTCATCCAGGACAGAACGAGGATGGATTCATTCACTCTCATCCTCATCCAGGACATGACGAGGATGGATTCATTCACTATGTTAGTAAAGGGGATATCAGTCATACAGGGCGAAGGACAAATTCTGGTCTATTTTCAAGTGTTCTTGCTGGTACTTTCTGGACCCCACTCAGCTAAGCGTAGCTTGTTGCTGAGTAGGGATCCCAAAGCCAGCGCCAATGAATGGGTATAACCTAATGATATACCATATAATAATATATCTGGTATTATATAGTAGGAAATGATAATGGATCGTCTGTGGATAATATGACAGGAAAGGTGAATACATGGCAGGTAATATATGACAGGAAAGGTAATTATGATATATAGGGCAAATATGTAATCCGATAATATTTCACATTGTTCTTTGGAATGAACATGAAAGGTGTTACAATCACGATGTATATGTACATCAGCATATTCTATATTGAAGCTCTATATTTATTCATGTAATGTGTTTAAACTCGTGAAATGTTGGCAACTACACTGATATTACTAACAATTAAGTATTATAATGCTGTCACTACCGCATTGTTTTCGCCAGACGGTTTGTTCAGTCTGTTCTGTCCCTCAGGCGGCCTGTTCAGCCTGTTCTGCGCGCCGCCGCTGACTCGCCGGCTCGGCATGCGCGGCACGTTCGTTCTCTGTCTGTCGGTGTTCAGCTCGTCGATGGTGGCGCTGCCTCTGACGTCATCAGTGCCCGTCATCTACCTCCTGTGCGCCGGCATGGGCTGCGGTTTCTCCATCCTGGGCATCATACCCAACGGTCTGGTGACGCTCTACCACTACCAGCCCGAGGTACGGCGCTCGCCGCTCAGAGGGCATCGGGCGAATACGGACCTGCTGTGGGGGGAGGGGGAGGGATGTTAGGGCGCAAGATAGGTAATGCTACTATTGATAGGGAATAGGGATAGATCCACAACTCCACCTCAAACATTTTCCCGTTTCATCATGAAACATCAATGTTATCCAATTGTCGGCAGGTTTTCTTCACGGACAAGCCGTCGAGTGAAGCGGCGGGCTTGGGTGAAAACTTCGCCATCTTGGACATGTCGTACTGCCTGGCGTCAATCCTGTCGTCTCTGACGCTCGGGTACCTGGTCGACACATTCGGCACCCCGGAGCTCTACCTGCTGGTGGGCGGTCTGCTGGGGTTGGTATCAGCTGTGCTGGCCACCACGCTCATCTACAGAGCCGAGGACATGCCTCCGGTGGCTCCACTGCTGCCGCCGCCGTTCACCTCAGCCCCCGCCGCCGCTGCCGCCGCTGCCGCCGCTGCCGCCGCTGCCGCCGCTGCCGCCGCTGCCGCCGCTGCCGCTGCCGCCGCTGCCGCTGCTGTCAATACGAATCGCTCAGGCGGTCGTGAAGCGAGCGGCGAGCGGCGGGCGGCGGCGGCGGCGGCGGAGGAGGAGGAGGAGGAGGAGGAGGAGGAGGAGGAGGAGGAGGAGGAGGAGGAGGAGGAGGAGGAGGAGGAGGAGGAGGAGGAGGAGGAGGAGGAGGAGGAGGAGAAGGAGGAGAAGGAGGATGAGGAGGTGGAGGTGGAGCAGACTGTGATCGGGTGTGTCCCCTATATGTAATGACAGAACCACAGCCAAACACGTGCCTGGAGGTCACGTCTGTGGAGGTCCTGCGGAAAGCTCCAGTTATAAGTCTGGCTGCCGGATTTTGAATCTTTTCTAGGCTTAAAGAACCAGTGACAGTCAGATGCCCGTGATATACTGCATCACTGTAATCAAATATTGGTCTTATATACGTCACATAAATGTGTTGTAAGGTTTGTCTATGAATGTGCGCTGCTATTGGGTAAAGTGGCCCCAGCGCCGCATTTGCCTTTTTAACAATTTCTTTTATGTGGAAATGAAACCTGAGGTCACTGGATATATTCAAACCAAGGTGTTTGTGATTTGTTACTATGGGGATGGTATCACTTCCAAACTTAAGTGATGGGGGATTTTCGATATGTTTATTTGTAAAGGTTTGCTGTGTGGTTTTTGATGAGTTGAAGGTAATCGCCCATTTGTCCCCAAATTGTTTTATTTTGTCCAGGTCTCTTTGAAGAGACATCTCTGCTTCTGCAGAGATATGGACATGGGGCTTAAATAAAATTGTGTCGTCAGCAAAGAAAAAAAGCTCATTTTCGGTTGATCCATCTAAGTCATTCAAGTAAATTAATGCCAACAGGGGACCTAATACTGAGCCCTAAGGGCATCCCGCATTAATAGTTTGTATTTGTGAAATATAATTATTGATGACTACGCTGTGTGTTCTGTTGTACAAATATGATTCTAACCAACGCAATAAGGTCCCTTTTAAACCACATTGTTGTTCGCACTTCGCCAAAAGCCCTTTATGCCAAATCTTGTCAAAATACCGAGAAATATCCAGATATACTATCGAAAAATCCATGTTTTTGTCGAGAGACAAATGCAACGAGTGGATTAAATAAATAAGCTGTGTATGAGTTCCATGGTGATGCCGATAACCACTCTGTCGATCTGTTATGAGGCTATCGGAAACAAGATGTTCATATATTCTATTAAATACAACTTTTTCAAAGATTTTTGAAACACTGGGCAAGAGGCTAATTGGTCTATAGGATTTAACATCTGATGCAGAGCCTTTATTTTTGTATATTGCTATTATATTGGCATATTTCCAAGCTGACGGATATTTCCCCTCAGCTAGTGACTTATTGAATAGCTTTGTAAGTGGTTCTTTTAGGAAAATGGCAATCATTTTTAGCATTTTGTTTGGGATACCATCAGGCCCACAAGATTTGTTCACGTTTAGCGCTTTGAGCTGTGTGAATACCTCATCCTCTGTGATTGTAATATCTTGTATGGTAGGTATATCTCTATCAGGTACACAAAAAGGAGCTTCTTGCTCTGGTAATATGTCTTTTGATTGACCTGCAAAGTAATCGTTAAGTAGATTTGCCTTATCTACATTATATCTTCATATATTTCGTCACTAGCATCAATCAATGGAGGAAGAAATGAAGTACGTTCTCGTCCTATCATTCCTTTAAGGATCTGATGATATTTCCGGGAATTTTGTTTGTTTTCAATAAGTTTTTGTACCTGATGATTGATATGTTTACTTTTTAGTTTACGGTTCATGTCTGTCACCAAATTTCTGTGCACTTTCCAGTGGTCCCAGTCTCTTTCCTCATTTGAGACCTTAGCAATCTGGAAAAGCTTATTTCGCTTTCTTATTTCAGTTTTGAGCACCTTTTTAACCCAAGGCTTATCTTTGCCCCTTACACATATATTTATTCTAGGTATACAATGTGATGCTGCGTCTAATATAAATTCCGTAAGTGATTTTACCGCGTCATCTATTTCCATATTCAATATCTCGTCCCAATCTTTGTGCTCAAATATGTGTATAAATGCATCAATATTCATTTTAAGGTAATTCCATATTCTCTTTATAGATGGCTTATTGCATGTTGTTGTATATTTAAGGCTTGCATAAGTTGGGATGTGATCGATGTGAGAAAAGGGTGACAAGAGTCCATACTCGGCTATGTTTGTTGGTCGGGCACTAGTATTAAGTCTCGCAGATTTGCTGTTGTTTGTGTTATTCGTGTTGGTTCACAAATCAGTTGTTTAAAGTTGAGACCATGCATAGTGTCCTGAAAAAGGATATCAATGTTTGTGACACCACTATGTGTGATGTATTCAGGTTTGAGGTATATATTTCCTAAATTGAAGTCTCCTAAGATCATAATTAGTGTTGGCAGATATGTTTGAGCTTGAATTACACTATCTGACAGTTTGTCTAAGAAGTTCTTTAAATCAACGCTACTTTGGTTGGGAGGGAAGTATACACAACATATCATAAGTGTTTCCTTTTTAACTCTTATTTTAACCCATACCCACTCAACATCTTCTAATTCCAACTTGCGTATTCTAGTGTTTGCTATATTTTTTCTAGTGAAAATAGCAACACCTCCTCCTCGGCGAGTTCTGTGCTTGGTGAATGGTGAACTAAATGCTGACATTGTATATAATGATTGGCTTACTGTTGCGTCTAGTTTGACTTCTGTTGTGCACATGACGTGAATATGATTGCTATTTGCAAATTGTTCTAATTCAGCTAGCCTATTTGGAGCTGTAATACTATTAATGTTAACATGTGCAACATTCAAACTGTTTTGGAAGAAAAAATGAGATGTTCCGGATGAAGGAAACAAGCAGTTACTCACATGATTATTTTCTCTAGCTACATTAATTGTTGATGCTGCTGATCTGGCTGTACTAGGTGATAGCGACTGTGCTACATCGGCAACCGCTGTGCTTCTGCTACCACAATTGTCTATCATGCTTTGTTTAGCTCCGTATGTTGAAAATTTGTGTTGACTGGTTATGGTACTGTCTAATAGATGTTGCCTAACTTCTATGCTAAAAAATTTCCTACCGATTCTATGATCATCTTTAGGGCCTGCGCAGCCCCAGCTCTGTTATAGTGAACCGCATCCCTGAACAGGCCACTGATTTGACATCTGTCTAGCTTTTTACGCAAGTCAATGAAATTGACACCGGCAGTTTTCAAGCGAAGCGAACGGAGCCTGTTGTTAACACTCTCAGATCTACTGAATATGAATAATCCAAGATCTGTTCTAGGAGTGACGCTACATATGTGTACCTGCTGCATCCCGTTTTGACTCTTAGTTTGTTGGGCCAAGTATAGTATGTTTTTTGCTATCTCTTCGGATCCCTTCCGTGCTATATCGTTTGTTCCAATATGAAGAACTACTTGAGCAGCACCGCACTTACTAACTGTCTGGTTAAGGTCCCGTGTCACATGTTCAGTTGTAGCACCCGATATGGAGTGGAATGTCGCGTTTGAATAATTGCTACTTGCCTGTAGACGCCGCACGTTTGAGTCTCCGATGACCAGCAGAGACGGTTTGGTGGTGTGCTGACGTCCGCCGTGTTGTTCCCCAGAAGAAGACCTTGGTGTTAGGTGTCGCTGATCTTCTGGACCAGTCAGAGGCCGTTTCTCTGACGCAACCGGGCCGGTGCGTGTCGGAGAAGGTCCAGATCCACAGCTATCCTGATGTCGTGGCACCCTTAACGGCTGCCTCACTTGGTCCAGATCATCGGCCAGTTTGTCTATCTTCAGCTGTGTCAGTCGCACGGCCTCCATCACATCCATGAGATTGACAGATATGAATGATGGGCCAGGAAGCGGCTCCGATGTCGAGCGAACTGTTTGTCTGGGCGTGTCCTCGTCAGCAGGTGATGACGGATGAGGATGGGAGTTTTCTGTGTCGTCAGCCAGATCTGCATCCGACTCTGGTTGGGTCTGGATGTGTAGATCCGTGGCTGAGTGTTTTGAGCATGTCCAAACAGCGTGTGGGTTCTCGACCTCTCTGTCTTTACAGTGATCATGGACAAAATTGACACAATTGTCTTCTGCACATTTGATGGCAGCGCTTTTGATGGGGCGAGATCGCAGCGTCAGGCTATCTAACGACATACCACATGAGGCACAGTTGGTTTCTATATGATCTTGGGTCAATTGGGTCATCTGGCTACTGGTCTTGTTGTCAATGTTTCCCGCAACCTGAGCTGGCCCAGGATTTAATTCGATGTCACCGGCCAATAGCAACAGTAGTAGGGTTAGGTATAGCCGACTGCTGTTAAATCTTCTGTGACGTTTGCATGGAGTGGGGCGTGGAAGAAGTATAATGAGTCTCACCGGCACTCGACAGCTACACCACGGTGAGTACTCGATGGCTTCCTCGGACCGAATCAATGCAGACAAAAGAACTGCAGCGAGAAGGGCACATCTGAATACCCTTCCGAACATCTTGCTTGCTCACTCAACTTGCTGACGAAAAACTCGTCAATAGATGGCGCTAGCGTCGCCACAAAGTTTGACAGCTCTTGTGGGGAGAAGACTCTCACAAAGTCACGTGCAATGGCAAATTTGCTTTTGCTGGATTGGCTGTTATGACAAGAATGTTGTTATTTTCATGAAATACAGTTGTTTTGAAGAACGCTTTTACAACAAGTAAGTCACTTACGTAACTCTTCCGCGCGGCCCATAGGAGAAAACATTTCAGCCAACAGAGTGATGGTAACGACAGTCCTTTTGTTAGCTTGACATCTTCAGACAGACAGGCTGGAAACTGACGCCAAGCAACGTCTCAGGTCGCCACATGTGTCAATCAATATAATTTCGCACTTATTTGGTTAATCCTGGTATAATCAGGGCCTATGTTTGTTTTACTGGTATTCAAGAGCAAGTTGAAAAGCTAGCAATAGTTTTACATCGCAACGCGGGTGAAAACAAAGCAAAGGACGGACTTCTAAAGGGGCATCCGTACTGTGGTCACACCGACGAACTCCTGGTGGGCCCCAAGGTAACTTAATAACTAGGTAGCGCGGGTTTGCCGCTTTAACACAGGGGCAATGGGTGCATGGTTTGACAACTAAGTAAAGACTATTTCCTAAACCAGACATATTTTGCTTAAGCATTATATACCATTGGTAATTAATTTGATTATAAAACGTTTCAAATAATTGGACATTTTCATAAGCATCTAATAATAAATTCGTGTTTGCGGTAATTAGATGAGGCGGCAATGCCCTTATACATTAAGATTCCTGTTAACCACATGCGACAAAACCTGCGCAGCTGACGCTATTCAATTAGATGAGGCGGCAATGTACTTATACATTGAGGTTCCTGTTGACTTCTTGTCAGTAGAATTAACCAAACCCGCAGCAGACGCTGTTGTAATTGGATGAGGCGGCAATGCACTTATACATTGAGGTTCCTGCTAACTCTTTGCTATTCGGTATCTCCTTAATCGTAGGATCAAACATCAGCTGGCACGACTTTCTTTTGATGCCTCAAACCCACACCCCCCTGGGTGGGCCCGGATAGAGGCCCACCAGGTGGTGGGCCTCTATCCGGGCCCACCACCTGGGGCTCCGCCGGACCTATGACCTCCATCCGGGCCCACAAACCCGGGGCTCCGCCGGACTAACTTACTGAGTTAACATCGACCGGCATCGACGGCGGGTTACGCGGATGTCCTTGCCTATATATCGACTGCGGGTGCCCGGGGATTTCTTTAGGAGATCTCCCCGTTTAACCGTGAGTGACTTCTGAGGCACGTCTGGCTTCCTCCTCCCTCTTATCCTTCCTCCCTCGCCCTCTTGTCTCTGCGCCAACCTATCATCCTCTGGGAATTTGGCACCCGCAGTCTCGGACTTAACTATTTGTAACCTCCCTGTGATATGCGGCCAGCCGATATCACTCGGTCTGGGCATAATTTTCCACGAGCACTTTCATGTACATTTTTCGCCACGCTGATATATTTTCGATACAAGGATCGGGCACACAAGCCGTCATGCCTCTTCTCCAAGCTGCAATACTATTTAATCTCTGTCCGGCCCTGACTTGACTGAGTATTATCAGCCATAGTGCATTTATCTTACCTCGCTCTGCTGGAATATGTAATTACTGCTATCTGCCGAGACACATTACTGGATACTTCCTTCGATTGTCCTTCGGATTGCCCTGAGCCTTGGCCTCCGCGTTAGCTTCAGTACCCCTTTAATCATATGCGTCTCAACGCCCTCGCCACACATCGGCGCTACATCAGTATACTTTACATCTAGGCTTGATTCACCCTCTTCCTTCGCGGTCCTGTCTCGTGATAGTCCCCCCCCCCCCACGGGCAGCTTCACAATGCATAATAGTCCAGTCTTTTAATAGTAATTTCCCATCTCTTCCGCTCCATCCTTCCCTGTTAAATTTCGGACTTTGCTTAACCTGGGCTCGTTAATGCATTTACAATAACCTCCTTACTAGTTCACTCTTCCAGCTTAGTTGTAAATAATTAGCTCCACCATTAAAATCAACACTTATTGTCTCCATTATCAGCTCTCTCGTTGTGGACTTTGCATTGGTGTAAACGCGATTTGTGTCTGTGTCCTATTTTCCAAATCTCACAACCGTCCAGACTTTCCTTCACTGTTAGAAAGAAGATCCCTCCAGCCCCGGTGACGTCACATCGCCAGATTCATCCGTTACATACGGCGGCCATCTTTGCCTTTAGTAGACCGATAAATGAATACACCGTCAGTCCATATATTAGTCCATATAGTAGTCCATATATAGTTTTTTATCTACCGTGCGTCAGTCCGGAGTGATGGGTCATGAAAGCATTTCACTGCGTTATGATGAGGAATATGCATATACAAATCTACCTGGTTTGTTTAATTACAATACAATAGGGTTTACAGACAGGAAGCGTGGCTCAGCTAAAGCAGTGGTGGAAAACCGTGGCGTTCTCATTAAAGTGCACGTCGAGTAAGCAACGAGTGCTGCCATCTCATGGAATCCCGAAGGTTCCTTATCGCATAAATGCTAGTAAGGCTATACAAGGACCATTTTCCCACTTCGTATAACTTACCCGTTACTCACCACGAAATAGGCTGATGGGCACCGCCCTGCCGTTAGCACGACCGCAGCAGTCGTGCTAACGGCAGGGCGGTGCCCATCAGCCTATTTCGTGGTGAGTAACGGGTAAGTTATACCGAAGTGGGAAAATGGTCCTTGTATAGCCTTACTAGCATTTATGCGATAAGGAACCTTCGGGATTCCATGAGATGGCAGCACTCGTTGCTTACTCGACGTGCACTTTAATGAGAACGCCACGGTTTTCCACCACTGCTTTAGCTGAGCCACGCTTCCTGTCTGTAAACCCTATTGTATTGTAATTAAACAAACCAGGTAGATTTGTATATGCATATTCCTCATCATAACGCAGTGAAATGCTTTCATAACCTTGCCAACCTGTATCTGAATATCCAAGCTACAAGCTGGATTCAATGGTAATGTTTCCTATTTATAGACTGGATCTCGGAGGGTTTGTATGGGGTGCCAATCTGATGAGAACCCGTGTTGGGGGATTTTAGGCTACATTATTGATCTCTAGGTTCATTATCAACCATTTCGTGGTTTATTTAATGCCTAATGTGAATCCTAACCTACCCGCTTACACCTTTGCTGTCTGTATCTGCTTTACCCTGAGTTTTGACATTGTACCCCAATAAGTGGTGTATATATAAGAGGGAATCACGCTGTGGTTTGGGTTTGTTTCCAGAATGTCTGGGTACTTCACCAAGAGACGGCTGTCCCAGGAAGAAATTTAACCAGGTGAGAAGTTACATTACAATTAGATGGTTAGATAGTTATTATAGCCTATGGGAATGTGCTAAACCACTGGTTTCTTCCTGGCTGTAAACAGCAAGAAATGCATCTTGTTACTTCCCAGTTACTTCCCATCTCGATGATGTAGATCTGTTTGAGATCTGGTGCATGTATTCTCCCTCAGGTCGCTTCACTGATTCTCCTCTCTCGCCCATACTAGCGGTGCTGGAGTTATCACCGGCGAGATGGCGGACCGACGGTGGGCGGTGAACACGATCCGATGGACCCGTCCTAGCAGCTATTGACGCGGTATTGTATGGTAGTGACGTGCTATTGACTCTCTACCCCGTGCGTCCTATCTGTAATACTTCTCCCTGTGTTCTATGAGTGTCTAACGTAAGTACTGAAGTGCTGTTAAACTATCCCCCTCCCCTGCGAGCACCGTCGTTACTCTAATTCCTTTGACATCTAAAGTAATCGTGGACCTAGGCCAGCAATTGAACCAAAAGGAACGGTTATTTTAATCTAAGAGTATTAACATTGTGTGCCTACCGTGATCAATCGTTCGTACCCCTCATGCCTGCATGCCAGTCTGAAAAGCGCTGTGCTCGTTATCAGAACGCCCCAGCCCCGGTCTCGTGTCGTCTATTCATCAATCGGCTCAGTTCAGTACCCACTTTCGTACACCTCCAATTATAAGATACCAACGTGTATTCGCGATTAAATAGATGGTACGACAAATGCCTGAAATATACTGTCGGTCAACTTCAGCTTAACCGTGTCTTGAGTGAACATCAGTCTGAACCACGTTGACTACAATGTCAGATAGATAGTACACGATTGTAGACCCGTACAGTACTTAATTCCTATCGTGCGTATATACAAAGAATCTGCTATAGGCAAGTATACTGACTCCGGAAAATGCGCTGAACCAGCACTGCAATGCTTATCCCGAATGTACTCTCAATTAACGCGTGGTTCCGTCACCGCGGGAACTATACACCGAGAACACATGCACACACAATACCATTCTTACCGCACACACGAGGCCTACTGACCTGCCCCATCTACACACACCTACCTACCCACGACATGTTAATTCGCTACGCACCTACCCCATTTTAAAGTTCCCAGTCTGGACGGTAACCTAGCTCACATAATTTAGCTTCTCTCTCCGAATTGGCTGGCATGATATGCTACTTAAATTCGCTTGGCAAGGGTCACGGGCCTGGCAAAGTTAGGGAAAACGGGGGGGGGGGGTGGAAAGGAACGAGCATAATACAGCGGCATCCTTGCGGCAGAGAACACTCACATTGTAGCGCTGTCACTGCTGTCACCTCTCACCGGCGGACTGCGGCTGTCACCCCTGGACGGCGGTGCCCGCGGCACGTACTGCTCTGCCACCCTCCGTCGACTCTCGCGGCCCGTGCGTCCGCTGTGTGCGCTCTGACTCGTACGGCGGGCGGCTGCCGCCACTCGTGCAGGCTGGTCCGTCGTCGTCTGCCTCCCGCCGTCAACTGTCCTCCAGTCCGCGTCTCCTCGCGTCCTCCTGTTCTCCTGTCCGCAACGTCTCGTCCAGCGGGCGGCTTTCGCCGCCCGTGCAGTATGGTCTGGTCCTTCTGCCTCCTCCCGTCGTCGGCTGTCCTCCTCTCTGCGTCTCTTCCTTCTGTGCGACGTTGCGTCCTTATATAGTCTTCTGGCTACGCTGGCTGCCGGCGGCTGCAGGGTGTGGCAAGACCCTGCGTCCGCTGATTGGCCGAGCGTCTCTGTACTTGGTGCTTCCTAATTCTTCAAGCTTCTGACGCCTTTTCTTATTCAATGTTGAGCTTAGAACCTTCTGGAAAAATAACTTATCTGAATTTTTTAGTCGGATTTAATTGTTGATAACGGGGATACGCCCTTTCAGTTCTTGTTTGTGATACGTGGCTGGTGCTGCATATTTCTTGCTGATCTATCTTGTATATGAATTATTTTATTTGGTTGTTTCTCTCCTTTTCTGAATGCGTTTCATACCAGGTCTGGATATTGTATACATTATATATATCCTTGCTACAGTGATTTGGTAAGGCGTTGTAGTCATTGCCTCTGCATTTGCATCCAGATTGGTCCATCATTTCACTTTATCCGTAATGATCTATCGCTTTTCCACCGCCGATCATTAGTAGTCGCTTTTCCACCGCCATAATTATGGCCCGCAGGGAACGCGGGCCTGGCGAAGCTCCCTCTGAATCCTATCATTCAACGTGAACCCGCACCGTCAGCGAACCACATCATTCAGCATGAACTGGTAAGAAGACCAGTGCGCGGCCGTCTAGACCACACGTTTCAACAAAGTCATGATGGCCGCCATTATCAGGCAGCCATTAGTAGTCAGTTAACTGACTGCTAATGGCTGCCTGCTAATGGCGGCCATCATGACTTTGTTGAAACGTGTGGTCTAGACGGCCGCGCACTGGTCTTTTTACCAGTGTCGCTTTTGTCTGGAGAGTAGGGCGGTGGCCGGCTGGGTTCGGTCTGGAAGCCGGCCGGCTACGGTCAATGGTCACACATAGTTTTAATAGGAGATTTTAATAGGGGATGTACCACACTACAGGACACTTGTGGAACCGAAGCGAGAGAGAAAGAAGGTACGGGAGACGGGATTCCGAAACAAGAGTATAAGGGATAGTATTCGCAGGAAACACGCGGCCGGGTTCTCAGGTTGGCCTAACCATCCTGATAATGAATATGTAGGACTCCATCTCCAACGTGGGGTATAGGTGAGGTGCAGATTGACTTCGAAGACAGGGACGACCAAAGCTCTGCATGCACGTTCCACACAAAACGTTGTCACTACCTCCTGAATCAAGGAGGTGCCGAAAAAACGGTCGAAAAAACGGAAAGAAACGGCCGAGATCAGCTCCTATTACAGCCAGACGTGTATACCAATCACCTCTGATGGAATCGAAACTCATGAATCAGTTCATTTTACGCTCACACTGATTGAATAGATTGGATTTTACTGTAGCGAGTTGATCGGTGATTTAATTGATTGAGTCGAATGAATGTCGCTTTGAATTGATTGAGTCGAAACATGGGAGGTAATTAATTTGATTGAATTGGTTGGAGTGCAATTTTTGTCAGACTATTTTGTGACTTGATTGATTGTTTAGAAATGAATCGGATACAAGTCTGATTACAGCGACAGAAGCGACATTGAGGACATCTACTCAGCCGTTCGAAGGTTCAACTCCACCCCAGAGGCCGCCGCAAGGGATGATGACTCATCGCCGGGGACGCCCAGCCTGGCCTCCCGCGACATCACGGCGTGTACTTCCGCCCACTCGGAGAGGTCCCTGGATCTGAGAAGACAGTTTGTATTTCTCTAGATATAGCTCAGTATTGAAATGTTAGCGCTAGTCTTGCGAATCAGATGGCTGAAAAAGACCAGGAACTCGTTCAAGCTAAATATAGAATGGAGTAGCTGGCAAGGTTGCTCAGTAAAATCAGTTATTTTGGTAAACAACATGCGTCCTCCTCACTATATGTAAAAGCCAAAATCTGAGAACCATTTTTAACGGCAATTTGGAGAAATATCAGCACCTAATTCAGGACGTAAAGGCTGTGTTTCCGAGATATCAGCGGCAATGGGCAGTGTTGCAAACTTCGCACCTCCGGGGCGGATCTTAGTGTATCGCTCACTGAATTGAGCTTAGGATTGCTGTCCTCCCTAACCGTGATAAATATCGCCATAATGGTGTTGGCAGGTTGCTATTGTCAAAACAGCTTCCTAGTATCACCTTTTCAAGACCTTCACGAGACCAGTCGTGCACCCCGACATCCCCGATAATCTGTACAACTTCCAACCCACGTACCTGGCTATGCAAACCAGGTACGGAACCCATCACTCTTACCTTACAGAGCACCCACGCACATTTTATGGACGCTGAAGGCAGCGTCAGTGCCGGGGATCTGACCCCGGGTATGGCCCAGATCTAAACCTGTATCTAAAATCTGATACGGGCAGTTCGGACCACTAACGCCATGCCACTTGCGACCAATTCTGACGGCACGCCACAACAGGGCACTGGAGATAGTTACCAACACGAGTGTTTACGGGTAATCCCTCTCAGTTGTACGGGTAACCCCTCTCCTGCTGCATGTCCCGTTCAAGTGCCATACCATGACGTCCCCATGTTTCGAACATACCATACAACGATGCCACATTAGAAGGAACCAGCTACCGGTATATCACCCATTTGCGGTGGATTGCACACTAAGTCTCAGTTCCGTGTTTCTCAATCCTGCTGGTACTGAGCGTGGCGATTGGAGTGGTGTTGACGGTGAAAATTTGAAGGATGCGACGTAAGTTCGGTAAAAGGTCTTCAATCATGACTAACGCCCCAAGCGTCAGTCACGATACCGCTTCGAGCGTCCGCCGTCGACTCACCAGAGTTCGCCGGGTTCGTCGGCGCGGTCGCCGAAGAGTCCGTGGAATCCCAGCCCTGTAGAGTCGGCTTGTCGGAGATCACGCGCTGATCCTCCACTGTGTTGTAAACACGCAGTTTAAACGTTGTCCGCAGAATGGCAAGGTCCATTCGTAACGAGACCACTTTTCGACCTCCGAATCGTCACACATCACATCACATCACATCACGTGTATTTTTCAGAATTCAGAAGAAAAAAAACAAGACAAATAATCGTGGTTAGATTGGTGCAAAAGAATACAATTCTTAAATTAAAGCACCTCTCTAGAATTACTGTTCGTTACTTAACATGAAAATATAAATAACTAACAATAATACATATCTCTATCCACTAACCGCCGCCACATCGCACCACATCCGCCACTCAGTAGTTGAATCGGCCGCCTCCAGGCGGCGCCACGTAGCTACTGACGGCAGCAGTTAGCTTGGCGCTGGCGCCAGACGATGTTCAAAACCAGACGGACGGTGTCGACAGGTATTCGACACGATACTTGTGATCTAAAATCTGCCCCTGACCGGGAATTTCAGGACCCCTGGAGCCTACGCTATTTATTCGGGAAAATTAGATGCATTGCCGTTGGCTCGGTTTATGCACTGGTAAAAATGGCCACCATTGGCTCGCTAAGCAGGAACAGACCACGGCTACTCCAGACACACACACAAACTTCCAACTGAACAAACGTAACGTCACCTTTTCACAGTCAAACAACAACCTACGCACCAACCGGCGGTTTATGAAGCCCGTGTAATTCTTCGTAACTTCACGATGGTCATTACAGTGAAAATCCCAGCTGGCTCTTCAACCCGGTGTTCTAGCATCGCCCAACCCCTCCCCGACGCTCCAGTCTTTGACATAGGGTCCAGCCTGGCGTCAGACAATATCGTTGTTACCTCGCAGTATATATAGGCACAACCACACTACATGTGTACACAATTTTAAAGGGTGGTGGTGCAAGGTGCTGCTTTTCATTTTGTATTATTGATTATGAAAGCCCAGTAATATCCCGGTGCTGTTCCTATCTTCTCCTCCCGTTCCGCTCAGATCACCTATACCGCGCAGTATAGTGATGCGAAGGGCAGCGATATACCGTAACAAGTAAACGATACACTACGTTCCATCCATTCCCCCTGAATGTATTCCCCATATTCAATTCTCGAATCCGTCGATCACTTCCACGTGATGGGTGATGTGAGGGTAACTATGCAATGCCAACAGACCAGGTTGGCGGCTCGCTGGCCGGTACAACCTCAGTGATAGGCGGGGACCGTAGAAGGAGACGGCTGTCCTGCCAACCAATGGCAGCCGACGACGACGGCGTCGACCACTCAGACCGGACCGGAGGAAACGCACAGACACCGCTCGGGGACCTCCGTGCGGTACGGGACTACCGTAGTCATCAACGACGGCGGCACCACCTACGGTGCCCTCCGACAAACGGTCAGCCCACACCGGACCCAAGGTTTGGTGGGTCTGGTGACTGACAGCGACGCCGACGAGCGGTCAGCCCACACTGGACCAAATGAGAGGGTCTGGTGGCTGACGACGCCGACGAGCGGTCAGCCCACACTGGACCAAATGTGAGGGTCTGGTGGCTGACGTTGGATGGACACAGCCGACGAGTGGAACGGGACTCCACCACCAAGAGTCGCCTCCAAAACCGACAGTGACGCAAACACGACGAGCGACCACCTAGATACCATTACCATTCCGAACTTCGCACATTCCGCCTGGCCCATTGTTCACGGCCCATGGGCCATAACTATCGAAATTTTTAAGGTATATGATAATCATGTTTTAACAATGCGCAGAAAATCTACCATTCCAAGCCGCGGCGGCACACGTGGGAAGAACGCAAGTCACGGAACGGGACCCAGGCGACGACAGGTTCCATCGTTGACGACGGAATAGTCATGGCCGACGTGACACGGCGCGCAGCTGCAGCAGCCGGGCGAAGAACGCCAGTCATGGGCAATCTAGATATAGAAATATGCATCGATGTGATATTAATTCGAGCGCCGACGCAGGGACGCGCCACAGCTGCAGTAGCTCGGCAAAGAACGCCAGTCACGGGACGGGACCCAGGCGATGACAGGACCCGTCGTTGACGACGGAATAGTCATGGCCGCCGTGATACGGCGCGCAGCTGCAGCAGCCCGGCGAAGAACGCCAGCCATGGGCAATATAGAGATATGCATCGAAGTAATGAATTCGTGCGCCGCCGAAGCAGTGGTGTACGTCAGAGACGTAGAGAAGGAGGACGCACCACAGCTGCAACAGCTAGGCGAAGAACGCCAGTCACGGGACGTGACCCGGGCGATGAAAGGACCCGCCGGTGCTCCCGGCCGAGGAACAATTCAACAGGTGTCTTCAGCTCCTCCAACGAAGTGTTCGTCATTGTGGCTAATTGGGTTTTTATGTCTTGGTCCGCGCGAGCGCGAGTGTCCGCAGCTGCGGTGATGGTCTTGTTCTTTCAGTCTCTGTCATCGCGAGGGTGCCTGCAGCTGCGGCTTATGGGGTTTTCGGTCTCTGCCATCAACGATATGGAGCAGCCATGTGAGCCATATTACACTCCTCCCCTCCCCTACGATCGATGTATCACCAGTATATAATGGGGGACTGAGAGACCATAGGCACCAGTCTCAGCAGTGAGCTCCTGGTGGAGGCAGTCCAGCAGTGAGCTTCTGGTCGACACCAGCCACCTTATTGCTCTCCCCGACGGTCCGACGACGAGGCGATGCAATTGCCGGATCCTTCAAGGGAATAGCCGTGCGGCGCCATAACTTTTCCATGGGCCACCCACTGATCATTCCCGGTATACGTCTTGTTCGGCACTCAGACAGAATAGTATACGTGTGTGTTGGTGTTGGGTACTGTCCGTATAATCCATGCAACTTCAATTAGACATGTAGGGAATACTGAATAGCAGGTGCGTGCGTGCGTGCGTGCGTGCGTGCGTGCGTGCGTGCGTGCGTGCGTGCGTGCGTGGTTGAGAATGGTTGAGAAATTGGGTGAGAATTATAACGTAATTTTGATGTCATGTGTGATGTGCGCCAGTGGTCTATGGGCTTGTAATGGTGATACACGTAGTACCTAATGTGCGGGAACTAATGTGCTTCGGGTCAGCCAAGCGAAAATTGATTTTTCTTACTGAATTATGCACGCTCTATAACGTGGTGAGTGCACTTTGTCAATATTTTGCAGATTTAATATGATTTTAAGAAAAAGCCAGGAGTCTATGGACTTTAACATGTAGCGGCTGGGTCGGAAACTTGTAGTTCTTAAGTCGTCCGCTAGATGGCAGGCCTAAAAATGAGCCGGTATGACCCAATACGCTGCACTATGTGCAATTATTGACCTCGGGTCATCTCAGGTCAGTTCACCAGACCAGGACCAGGTGTGACCCCCACCTCCACAAAGTTTGCGGTCGTATCGCCACAGTTTTTGGCCGATCGGTTTCAAACTTGCAGGATTTCAGAAGGTCATGGGTACCTACAATTTGTTTATCTCGGATTTCTGATATCGGTGACCTAAGGTCGGGTCAATTTCGTGACCTCCCATTATAAGTCAATGGGGAAATATTCAAATGGTTCCTATTCCGAGGATACGCATATCATTCCAATTCCTACTGGATCATGTTATCATAGGCCATTCTTGATGATCCAGGTGCAATTTTCGTTCAGTGACCCCTACAGAGTCAGACGAGGTCATCTGAGGTCACCAACACTTTTCGTGCCAATAACTCTCGTCAGAAGGAAGATAGAGAAGTAAAACCGGTACCAATGTGTTTGTCTCGTCGAGACACGTCTCCCAATATGCAACATGACCTACTTGGATCACCACTTGACCTTGACCTGAGGTCAAATTTACAAGTTGACCTTAACTGGTCAACATGAATATGATTAGAAGCGCCTTGACGAGACAAACACGATGGCGCCAAAATTAGCGCCTTATCTGTATTAGGTAAAAGGTTATTTGTGAAAAACTGTTTTGCCAAAAACAGCCTTTTGAACATTTAATGACCTCTGGAGCCTTAACTATTGACCTGAGCTCAGATTTGAGGACTCGTGCCTTCGCCTCATGCCACAAATAGCACAAACCCATATTGAATGTTTTTATTGCAAAATAAAATAAAAATACATCATATTGCATATATTCGCATATATTTACATATCACATTTCACACATTGGGCTACCACCTTTCATTTAAAGTTATACAATTGGCCTTTTCTAAGCGAAATATTCATTTTATATCAGTCTTAAACATGATTACTCTTTGAATAACTAGGCAAGACTCCCTACTAAAACAAATTCAACAGATCTAAGTAAAAAATCCTATCAGTCACGGATATTTCAAGCCTAGCTTTGACCTCGCTAATTTAAACAAACAAAAAATTACCAGAGATCCCATCAAATATTTTAATTTTAAAATAAAACAGAATAATATCTGAGCTAACTAACGCCAGTTGCGAAGAATGACCTCGTTTACTGTCATCAGTTGTATGACTTGCAGCTGGCATTTCACGAGGTTGCATTTTTCATGATCTCCCTATAGTTCAGCTGATCTTGGTGCATCTTTTGGAACACTCTGTACTTGCTCGAATGAAACCTGCAGGAAATCATCAAACGCAATTAGACTTACACTGTATGAAGTATCCACCGAAGTAGCTGTCCGTTACACAATGACTGAAGAATGGTCCCCTAAAGTTCTTAATAGTTATTTATGTTCTTGGTGGAAGCTAGCAAAACAATTACTGGCGCGTTGACGCAGAGTATAACTGCTACTTCTGGACCTGCAGACCTTCAGGCGGCCACGAACTATACGAAATATATGCTCCTGCTCCTGAGGTCTAATATCTTTGTAGTGGACTTTGAGGACTTGCCGAGGTTGAACCTTAACATACTTTACAGACTGAGTAAAGACGTGATACCAAGGCAATACGCAGTCTTTTTGTGACTTAACAAGTAACAAAGCTAAACTCAATACATCAATGCAGCCAAAATTAACAGCTCAAGCCTTACGGTGATCATATGCTATTTAGTTTATTAGCGCTGATATGCGTGGGCCCGCAGGAACTTTCTGGAAATTACTTTATGGACCAGTTTGAGTTTTGAAATAGAGATTCAATCAAATTGTGGATATAGAGAACCCAAGAGGTGGTAGCTTCAACGTGCGTATCACATTTGCGGTACTGTGTTCTTACGCGATACGCCCAAAATTATATAAATTATTAATATTATCACAGATAACAGAAGACCTGGATTTGACACGAAATATTCGGCCTCATATTTTGAGCACAGCAGTGAACGACGGTGCTGAACTCACATTTTCACGAGCCGAGCCATACAAGTGTATTAGCTTAACAGCAAGGTACTTTAATATACCTTGCTTGCTTTGTTTAATAGCCTAACAGCTCCGTTTCAAATTTCGGCCCCTTAAGTCCGGTTCGCACCGACTTTTCCGACCAGGAAAAACCGGCTTGCCGGACCGGAAAACCTGCGACATCCGGGCCGGAATACCAGCGGCGGTCTGAACCGGGGGCGGTTGGCACCCCGCGGCCGGTCGGCCGGCGTCCCTCACGTCGGCCGACCGGTGTTTACCGGACCGGCAGCAAAAGTAGGATCCAATCCAACTTTTCCCTGAAGGGTCGCCGGTGCTGGGCCAGAAAGGCCAGAAGGCGTGCGATGTTGTGCGATGAGGGACACTGATGATAATAAGTTCCTCTCAGCTTGATGATAAATGCTTCAGGTTTATTTTTATCTTCTCTTCTGTCCCGTTGTAGGCGTCCACTCTAATATAGTTTATTGCTGTTGTGAAACGTGCAACTGAAATAGAAACTCTCCTCTTGAGTTTCTTCATGGTGGTTATATTTTTTAAAAAACTCGGAAGGTAATATTTATTATTACAGGGCTCGTATGTTAACGGCTCATGTGATATTTTTGCCTATTGCCCGGTGCCATGACGTCAAACAGCACAATAAAACTTATAGCACCTCAAGTTGGAAGTTGCATTAGGTTTTGAGGTCGTCATGGTTGTCATGGTAGCGGGCAATAGTAAGTTGCGCGTGCATTTGTGCTTTCCAAAAAAAATCAATTCTTGCCACATTCAGGTAGAAAGTCATTTTCATTTTGCAAGGAGTCGTAATTAATGCCACTGGATAATTATCCTAATCTTACAAGCATGTCCGAAAAACCGCGCTTTGAGCTTCTTGATAAGCATGAACTCGAAGAACTGCTCTTTTCGCGAAGATCAGAGAACACCAATCGAGCTATCAAAGCCGGAGGGGACGTATTCCTCCAATTTTTGTCTGCCAAAGGATTGTTCATGCACCACTTTTTAGATAACAATGATTCACTTGACAACGCAGTAAAGGAATTTTTCCTAACCTCGGCTTCGCCTCGGGCAATGGCACTTTATACGGTCTCCACCCTCGGGCTATAGTGACGTCACATCGGTCAATATTTTCGACTATTGCCCGCTCCCTCATGCACTATTCATATACTATTTTTGACAAAAAAAATTCCATGACATTCTCAAGCGTTCAACTACCAATCGTCTTCCGCGAAATGAAAAACCGCGGGGTTGAAGCGTATTAAGGTTTAGAAAAGAAATCACTGGCACGAGACAAAACGTGACTATATCCTCTGGGCGCAAAGATACTGGGCAGCCGCGATAATTTCCGACTCACTGTTGCCAGATTTTGTTTAGAGATTTCCGGTTTACCACATATGGAGAATTTCCATCAGTCTGGCGACAATCTCAACTTTTTATTTTTCCGGTCCGGCAAACCGTTTTTCCGGTCCGGAAAGTTGGTGCGAACCGGGCTTTACTGCAGTGGCCTGAATTTCGTGTCAAATCCAAGTCTCCTGTTATCTGTGATATTATATAAACACACACACACACACACACACACACACACACACACACACACACACACACACACACACACACACACACACACACACACACACACACACACACACACACACACACACACACACACACACACACACACACACACACACACACACACACACACACACACACACACACACACACACACACACACACACACACACACACACACACACACACACACACACACACACACACACACACACACACACACACACACACACACACACACACACACACACACACACACACACACACACACACACACACACACACACACACACACACACACACACACACACACACACACACACACACACACACACACACACACACACACACACACACACACACACACACACACACACACACACACACACACACACACACACACACACACACACACACACACACACACACACACACACACACACACACACACACACACACACACACACACACACACACACACACACACACACACACACACACACACACACACACACACACACACACACACACACACACACACACACACACACACACACACACACACACACACACACACACACACACACACACACACACACACACACACACACACACACACACACACACACACACACACACACACACACACACACACACACACACACACACACACACACACACACACACACACACACACACACACACACACACACACACAC
The DNA here is from genome assembly GCA_036785665.1 of Chirona hameri. NCBI lineage: Eukaryota > Metazoa > Arthropoda > Thecostraca > Balanomorpha > Balanidae > Chirona > Chirona hameri. Next base: position 24,860 of record JAXIVJ010015175.1, read on the forward strand.
ACACACACACACACACACCCAGCCACCCAGCCACCCAGCCACCCAGCCACCCAGCCACCCAGCCACCCAGCCACCCAGCCACCCAGCCACCCAGCCACCCAGCCACCCAGCCACCCAGCCACCCAGCCACCCAGCCACCCA
>JAXIVJ010015175.1:27500-32390 GCA_036785665.1 Chirona hameri
ATATATATATATATATATATATATATATATATATATATATATATATATATATATATATATATATATATATATATATATATATATATATATATATATATATATATATATATATATATATATATATATATATATATATATATATATATATATATATATATATATATATATATATATATATATATATATATATATATATATATATATATATATATATATATATATATATATATATATATATATATATATATATATATATATATATATATATATATATATATATATATATATATATATATATATATATATATATATATATATATATATATATATATATATATATATATATATATATATATATATATATATATATAGATATATTTATAACGAAATCATGATATGACCTGAGCTAAGTGACGCCTTGTCTGCTCCAATGTTTCCACGCCTTATATGGCACCCATGATATAAATCACAATAATGTAATGCATGAGTGTAGTACAACACCATGCATCCAGTGGGGCATACCAGCGTCGCTTCGATCAGACGGGCCATGCAAGACGGCCGGCCCAGTGTACCGGCCCCGCGTCTCACCTGTTCAGCTCGGTCCGGGGCGCCACGCTGCGACCGACGCCGCCCATCCGCTCCCTGACCTCGCCCAGGGTCAGCCCCGAGGCCACTGCGCCGAGCATGGCGGCGCCGAGCAGCACCGCTTCCGGCTGGGAGGGGCACGTCACCGGTACACCTGACACCGCCGATACAGTTTAGTCAGACAAGACTGGGTAAGAAGAAGGTACGGTCAGACCGAGAGGGATGGCAACGATCATTATATAGTCACGCCGAACATAGACAAACGGCAATGTACCGGTATCCAGCGACAGCACAATGCATATGTAACAGACAGACTGGATCCAAGTACGAAGTGGCACGTCGCACAACTACGCTCGGTGCTTAATAATTACGATGAAGCGTTGCGTTGGTCAGATACGGTGATCCGGTACATTTACTAGTCACACCCAAAATCCCGGCGATGACTTGACGAATTGTAAAACAACCGGAGCTGTTCCGTGACAGAGATGGCCACAAGGTCGCATCGCCGAGGGACCGGGATAAGCTAAACAATTAGTGACAAGGCAGGCGCCACTGACGTCACCCGGCCCATCGGCGGCACTTCATCTATTTGAGAACGCACGTCGTTTAGCTGAGTCGGCACATACCGAGCACGTCGGCCAGCGTCTGGACGAAGAGAGGCGACTTGGTGATGCCGCCGCAGATGTAGACGGACGAGATCCGGTGGCCGCCCGACGTCAGCGCCTCGACGATACAGCGCGAGCCGTACTGGAACAACACCAGCCACGGGGTGTTAACCACGGTCAGGTGAGGCCGAGGGTGACTGTTTGGTTTGGGCGCACAGCTCAGCCACGTGGTGTTAACCACGGTCAGGTGGGGGTGACTGTTTGGTTTGGGCGCACAGCTCATCCACGGGGCGTTAAACACGGTCAGCTGAGGCCGAGGGTGACTGTTTGGTTTGGGCGCCCAGCTCAGGCTATGACAGGACACCGACTGACAGGCCCGCAGGGATTGGCTGAAAGCATTTGTTTTCCAGTGGATCCAGGAAGCGACCTGACCCGACCTCCCCGACATTTTCTCACCTCACTCAAAAACTTGTGCGCAAAAACCAAAGGAACGGCAAAGATTATCGAACTACTATAACTGACCATTGATCGTCCTACCCTCGTACAATTCAAATTATACAAATGCCATTATACCGGACTACCTAGTACCTGGCATCATAGCACACACGTCGGCCAGCGCTGAGTATCGATACGTACGCAGATGGCCTGTATGTGAGCCAGGTAGTGTTTGGCCAGACTCTGCCGCCCCGTGTCCAGCGTGAGACCGCTGACCTGCCGAGCAGGACACAGGTAACGCCAGGTCAGGTCAACACATAGTGTGAAATATAATAACACGCAATCTCAATCTACTGGGGCCTGAGCCACGGTCAACACAACAGTGTATAAATCTGTACACGAAGAACGGCAACAAAACTGACCAAAAAAAAAACATCCCAGAGACTCAGCTACCCAGCTGCAAGACACCATTATTGACCCACTACTCTCCACGGGTAGATTACACAAAGTAAGACAACTAAGTAAGTACACCAAGTGCACAGACAATTGCCACAAAGACTTTCCACCACCCGATACAAACCATCCTAACCAAGTCAAAACGAGAACGAACATCGCCGCTCGAGGCGCGTGGCCACCAGCTGCACCGTCTGGTCGGACCCTGGCAGCGCCCGCCTCCTGACCCACCAGCTGCCCCGTCTGGCCGGACCCTGGCAGCGCCCGCCTCCTGACAACTCTACAGCGGGCGGGTCGCACCACACGCCGACAGTCCAGCTCACCATTCCCCGGAGCGTGGCGTCAGCGTGCGGCGAACGGTTGCCATGGTGATCCGGGTACACGTGCAGGTCACCAGTCAGCAGTGCCACGTCCGAGATGCCACGCTCCTCGGCCATTCTCGCCAGCAGCTCCTCCAGGTCTTCCTGAATAGACCTGTGGTGTCCAGTGGAACACGTGAGATGATATTATGTTCAAGGCTGATCCTATTCATGCTAGTATGTTCTTGGTAAAACAGCCAGTGAACTGTCCAGATTTGGTTGCCGGACTGCCACAAATCCCTGCTCAGACCGGCAGCCCAAAAGAGTGGACAGCTGTTATCCAAAGAGTGGGCGGCCGGTACCTAAAGGGGCGGGCGGCTACAGCCCAAAGGAGCAGGCGGCTGGTGTCCAAAGGGGCGGGCGGATACAGCCCAAAGGAGCGGGCGGCTACAGCCCAAAGGAGCAGGCGGCTGGTGTCCAAAGGGGCGGGCGGATACAGCCCAAAGGAGCGGGCGGCTACAGCCCAAGGGAGCGGGCGGCTGGTGTCCAAAGGGGCGGGCGGCTACAGCCCAAAGGAGCAGGCAGCTGGTGTCGAAAGGGGCGAGCGGCTGCAGCCCAAAGGAGCGGGCGGCTACAGCCCAAGGGAGCGGGCGGCTGGTGTCGAAAGGGGCGGGCGGCTACAGCCAGCCTTGGAATTCCTGTCATTTTCTGGACTTTTTGGGTCCAAATAATTTTGCTCTCTTCATTTTGTTCCGGAATTTTGCTCTCTTTTCACCTGATATTACCAACATTGTCGTTAAAATAAAATAATTTTGTCCTCACATTTTTTAATATCCATTACAAATCATGAATTTTACTTAATGAAAGTATTAATTTTCTTCACAAGGAAATTGTACTCTCCATCTATGGATTTTTACTCTCTGGGCCCAGGTCAGGAAACAAAAAATCCAACACTGGCTACAGCCCAAAGCTGGAGCAGGCGGCTGGTGTCCAAAGCGGCGGGCGGCTACAGCCCAAAGCTGGAGCAGTCGGCTGGTCACAGCACCCTGGACGCTACAAACTAGAGGACGGAAGGTGGACGGTTCAGTGCACTACACCCACCTGTCGGTGGCCGGTTCGCCGCGGCCGGCCGGGTGGCTGGTCAACAGGTACTCCAGCAGCCGACCCGAGGCGCTCTGCCCACCCTCGCTGAGCCACAGACCGGGCAGCATGGCGCTCCAGTAGGGCCCCCAGACGCCGGGCACCGGGCACGGCTGCCGACTCACCGCCATGAAGCAGGAGGAGGTGCCGGCGACGATGCCTGGCACACAGACCGGCGTGTCGGGTTCATCACACACTCTCCGGTGGGGCCGGTATCACGGAGCGGCTGCATCTACGCGTCACGCTCCCCACAGGCTCAGCATCAGACCGTGGAGCAGCCGCCACCGTGCCCACAGTGAACTCATGCCGGGCCGGTGTCATAGCGGTTCGGACTACTGTATTGTCCCACAAACACGTTACGCAGGAGCAATGTCAGAGCAGGACGTGACTCGTCGTAGACTTGTGCCAGTCTTATGCGCTTTTTTATTTTGTAGAGTTTGTATTGTGCAGAGACATTCACGGCTTCTAAGCGCATGCTTGCTCCTGTGTGAGATTGAAAAACTGAAATACTTCATTGATGGCTTTTATCCTCTGCGATTGCCGGCGACTCACCGAGTCTGCGGCAGGGATCGGTGACCTGGTCGCGCACGGCCATCAGTCCCAGTCCGCCGGCGTGGGCGTCGATGAGGGAGGCTCCGACCGGCGTGCCGGCCGCGACGCCCAGTTGCTCAGCGGCGGAGGCGGTCACGCCCTCCCCCAGCGCAGAGCCCAGCGCTGCCACCTCGGTACCTGCCGCCGCTCACTCGGTCACTCGGGGATGTAAGGAGGCTGTGACATCCAGGATCGAGTCAGGCCCGAATAATGTTACAGCTTTGTGGTCTGCGTTGAAATTATCAATATCGCAATACAAATCTGGTCGACAGTCGGGAAAGGGCTTGAACGGCGAGGGTTAGTACATGGACATTTTTTACTGCTATCATAACATTTAACAGATGATTAAATCAACATCTTTACCGTCATTAACCAACATATTTACAATTCGCTTAAGATACATGGTATAATAAGCATACTAAGATCGTGCATTACCAACAAGTATACATTAATTGTCGTAAATTCGCTTCCCATCTCCCACACGTTTTAAGCCCAATGGTGATTATGTGAGTGGATTATTGATTGTTGATCGCTGGTTGATGGTTGCCGGGTACGTTTAACTGAAGTACACACCTATACGTGTCCAGCCCTCCTCCGCCAGGCATCCCAGTCCGATCTGTTCAAAGTAGGACCTGCTCCACCCTTCGTCCTTGCCTCCCGCCTGGTACGTCCACTTGCATACGACCGTGCAGAGCGACCTGCGGTGTACCTCGAATGTCACATCACATCACCAGTCTCATGTGCCTCGCAATTAGGTGTGACCAAAAACATTAACACGATGT
>JAXIVJ010015177.1:0-32382 GCA_036785665.1 Chirona hameri
TGTGTAGTCCTGCGCTCCTCTCACTGTCCCCTCTCTGCTCTGTTCCCGGTTCCCCTGTATACTGTGCGGGGAGGTGGTGTGTAGTCCTGCTATTCCTCTCACTGTCCCCTCTCTGCCCTGTTCCCGGTTCCCCTGTATACTGTGCGGGGAGGTGGTGTGTAGTCCTGCTATTCCTCTCACTGTCCCCTCTCTGCTCTGTTCCCGGTTCCCCTGTATACTGTGCGGGGAGGTGGTGTGTAGTCCTGCGCTCCTCTCACTGTCCCCTCTCTGCCCTGTTCCCGGTTCCCCTGTATACTGTGCGGGGAGGTGGTGTGTAGTCCTGCGCTCCTCTCACTGTCTCCTCTCTGCTCTGTTCCCGGTTCCCCTGTATACTGTGCGGGGAGGTGGTGTGTAGTCCTGCGCTCCTCTCACTGTCCCCTCTCTGCTCTGTTCCCGGTTCCCCTGTATACTGTGCGGGGAGGTGGTGTGTAGTCCTGCGCTCCTCTCACTGTCCCCTCTCTGCTCTGTTCCCCGGTTCCCCTGTATACTGTGCGGGAGGTGGTGTGTAGTCCTGCTATTCCTCTCACTGTCTCCTCTCTGCCCTGTTCCCGGTTCCCCTGTATACTGTGCGGGGAGGTGGTGTGTAGTCCTGCGCTCCTCTCACTGTCCCCTCTCTGCCCTGTCCCCGGTTCCCCTGTATACTGTGCGGGGAGGTGGTGTGTAGTCCTGCTATTCCTCTCACTGTCCCCTCTCTGCTCTGTTCCCGGTTCCCCTGTATACTGTGCGGGGAGGTGGTGTGTAGTCCTGCTATTCCTCTCACTGTCCCCTCTCTGCTCTGTTCCCGGTTCCCCTGTATACTGTGCGGGGAGGTGGTGTGTATTCCTGTGCTCCTCTCACTGTCTCCTCTCTGCCCTGTTCCCGGTTCCCCTGTATACTGTGCGTGGAGGTGGTGTGTAGTCCTGCGCTCCTCTCACTGTCTCCTCTCTGCTCTGTTCCCGGTTCCCCTGTATACTGTGCGGGGAGTTGGTGTGTAGTCCTGCGCTCCTCTCACTGTCCCCTCTCTGCCCTGTTCCCGGTTCCCCTGTATACTGTGCGGGGAGGTGGTGTGTAGTCCTGCGCTCCTCTCACTGTCTCCTCTCTGCCCTGTTCCCGGTTCCCCTGTATACTGTGCGGGGAGTTGGTGTGTAGTCCTGCGCTCCTCTCACTGTCCCCTCTCTGCTCTGTTCCCGGTTCCCCTGTATACTGTGCGAGGAGTTGGTGTGTAGTCCTGCTATTCCTCTCACTGTCTCCTCTCTGCTCTGTTCCCGGTTCCCCTGTATACTGTGCGGGGAGGTGGTGTGTAGTCCTGCGCTCCTCTCACTGTCCCCTCTCTGCTCTGTTCCCGGTTCCCCTGTATACTGTGCGGGGAGGTGGTGTGTAGTCCTGCGCTCCTCTCACTGTCCCCTCTCTGCTCTGTTCCCGGTTCCCCTGTATACTGTGCGGGGAGGTGGTGTGTAGTCCTGCGCTCCTCTCACTGTCCCCTCTCTGCTCTGTTCCCGGTTCCCCTGTATACTGTGCGGGGAGGTGGTGTGTAGTCCTGCGCTCCTCTCACTGTCTCCTCTCTGCTCTGTTCCCGGTTCCCCTGTATACTGTGCGGGGAGGTGGTGTGTATTCCTGCGCTCCTCTCACTGTCCCCTCTCTGCCCTGTTCCCGGTTCCCCTGTATACTGTGCGGGGAGGTGGTGTGTAGTCCTGCGCTCCTCTCACTGTCCCCTCTCTGCCCTGTCCCCGGTTCCCCTGTATACTGTGCGGGGAGGTGGTGTGTAGTCCTGCGCTCCTCTCACTGTCCCCTCTCTGCCCTGTTCCCGGTTCCCCTGTATACTGTGCGGGGAGTTGGTGTGTAGTCCTGCTATTCCTCTCTGTCCCCTCTCTGCCCTGTTCCCGGTTCCCCTGTATACTGTGCGGGGAGGTGGTGTGTAGTCCTGCTATTCCTCTCACTGTCCCCTCTCTGCCCTGTTCCCGGTTCCCCTGTATACTGTGCGGGGAGGTGGTGTGTAGTCCTGCGCTCCTCTCACTGTCCCCTCTCTGCTCTGTTCCCGGTTCCCCTGTATACTGTGCGGGGAGTTGGTGTGTAGTCCTGCGCTCCTCTCACTGTCCCCTCTCTGCCCTGTTCCCGGTTCCCCTGTATACTGTGCGGGGAGGTGGTGTGTAGTCCTGCGCTCCTCTCACTGTCCCCTCTCTGCCCTGTTCCCGGTTCCCCTGTATACTGTGCGGGGAGGTGGTGTGTAGTCCTGCTATTCCTCTCACTGTCCCCTCTCTGCCCTGTTCCCGGTTCCCCTGTATACTGTGCGGGGAGGTGGTGTGTAGTCCTGCTATTCCTCTCACTGTCCCCTCTCTGCCCTGTTCCCGGTTCCCCTGTATACTGTGCGGGGAGGTGGTGTGTAGTCCTGCTATTCCTCTCACTGTCCCCTCTCTGCCCTGTTCCCGGTTCCCCTGTATACTGTGCGGGGAGGTGGTGTGTAGTCCTGCGCTCCTCTCACTGTCCCCTCTCTGCTCTGTTCCCGGTTCCCCTGTATACTGTGCGGGGAGGTGGTGTGTAGTCCTGCTATTCCTCTCACTGTCCCCTCTCTGCCCTGTTCCCGGTTCCCCTGTATACTGTGCGGGGAGGTGGTGTGTAGTCCTGCGCTCCTCTCACTGTCCCCTCTCTGCCCTGTTCCCGGTTCCCCTGTATACTGTGCGGGGAGGTGGTGTGTAGTCCTGCTATTCCTCTCACTGTCCCCTCTCTGCCCTGTTCCCGGTTCCCCTGTATACTGTGCGGGGAGGTGGTGTGTAGTCCTGCTATTCCTCTCACTGTCCCCTCTCTGCCCTGTTCCCGGTTCCCCTGTATACTGTGCGGGGAGTTGGTGTGTAGTCCTGCGCTCCTCTCACTGTCCCCTCTCTGCCCTGTTCCCGGTTCCCCTGTATACTGTGCGGGGAGGTGGTGTGTAGTCCTGCTATTCCTCTACATGTCCCCTCTCTGCCCTGTTCCCGGTTCCCCTGTATACTGTGCGGGGAGGTGGTGTGTAGTCCTGCGCTCCTCTCACTGTCCCCTCTCTGCTCTGTTCCCGGTTCCCCTGTATACTGTGCGGGGAGGTGGTGTGTAGTCCTGCTATTCCTCTCACTGTCCCCTCTCTGCTCTGTTCCCGGTTCCCCTGTATACTGTGCGGGGAGGTGGTGTGTAGTCCTGCGCTCCTCTCACTGTCCCCTCTCTGCTCTGTTCCCGGTTCCCCTGTATACTGTGCGGGGAGGTGGTGTGTAGTCCTGCGCTCCTCTCACTGTCCCCTCTCTGCCCTGTCCCCGGTTCCCCTGTATACTGTGCGGGGAGGTGGTGTGTAGTCCTGCGCTCCTCTCACTGTCCCCTCTCTGCCCTGTTCCCGGTTCCCCTGTATACTGTGCGGGGAGGTGGTGTGTAGTCCTGCTATTCCTCTCACTGTCCCCTCTCTGCCCTGTTCCCGGTTCCCCTGTATACTGTGCGGGGAGTTGGTGTGTAGTCCTGCGCTCCTCTCACTGTCTCCTCTCTGCTCTGTTCCCCGGTTCCCCTGTATACTGTGCGGGGAGGTGGTGTGTAGTCCTGCGCTCCTCTCACTGTCCCCTCTCTGCCCTGTTCCCGGTTCCCCTGTATACTGTGCGGGGAGGTGGTGTGTAGTCCTGTGCTCCTCTCACTGTCCCCTCTCTGCTCTGTTCCCGGTTCCCCTGTATACTGTGCGAGGAGTTGGTGTGTAGTCCTGCGCTCCTCTCACTGTCTCCTCTCTGCCCTGTTCCCGGTTCCCCTGTATACTGTGCGGGGAGGTGGTGTGTAGTCCTGCGCTCCTCTCACTGTCTCCTCTCTGCTCTGTTCCCGGTTCCCCTGTATACTGTGCGGGGAGGTGGTGTGTAGTCCTGCACTCCTCTCACTGTCCCCTCTCTGCTCTGTTCCCGGTTCCCCTGTATACTGTGCGGGGAGGTGGTGTGTAGTCCTGCTATTCCTCTCACTGTCTCCTCTCTGCTCTGTTCCCGGTTCCCCTGTATACTGTGCGGGGAGGTGGTGTGTATTCCTGCGCTCCTCTCACTGTCCCCTCTCTGCCCTGTTCCCGGTTCCCCTGTATACTGTGCGGGGAGGTGGTGTGTAGTCCTGCTATTCCTCTCACTGTCCCCTCTCTGCCCTGTTCCCGGTTCCCCTGTATACTGTGCGGGGAGTTGGTGTGTAGTCCTGCGCTCCTCTCACTGTCTCCTCTCTGCCCTGTTCCCGGTTCCCCTGTATACTGTGCGAGGAGTTGGTGTGTAGTCCTGCTATTCCTCTCACTGTCCCCTCTCTGCCCTGTTCCCGGTTCCCCTGTATACTGTGCGGGGAGTTGGTGTGTAGTCCTGCTATTCCTCTCACTGTCCCCTCTCTGCCCTGTTCCCGGTTCCCCTGTATACTGTGCGGGGAGGTGGTGTGTAGTCCTGCTATTCCTCTCACTGTCCCCTCTCTGCCCTGTTCCCGGTTCCCCTGTATACTGTGCGGGGAGGTGGTGTGTAGTCCTGCTATTCCTCTCACTGTCCCCTCTCTGCCCTGTCCCCGGTTCCCCTGTATACTGTGCGGGGAGGTGGTGTGTATTCCTGCGCTCCTCTCACTGTCTCCTCTCTGCTCTGTTCCCGGTTCCCCTGTATACTGTGCGGGGAGGTGGTGTGTAGTCCTGCTATTCCTCTCACTGTCCCCTCTCTGCCCTGTTCCCGGTTCCCCTGTATACTGTGCGGGGAGGTGGTGTGTAGTCCTGCTATTCCTCTCACTGTCCCCTCTCTGCCCTGTCCCCGGTTCCCCTGTATACTGTGCGGGGAGGTGGTGTGTATTCCTGCGCTCCTCTCACTGTCTCCTCTCTGCTCTGTTCCCGGTTCCCCTGTATACTGTGCGGGGAGTTGGTGTGTAGTCCTGCGCTCCTCTCACTGTCTCCTCTCTGCTCTGTTCCCGGTTCCCCTGTATACTGTGCGGGGAGGTGGTGTGTAGTCCTGCTATTCCTCTCACTGTCCCCTCTCTGCCCTGTTCCCGGTTCCCCTGTATACTGTGCGGGGAGTTGGTGTGTAGTCCTGCGCTCCTCTCACTGTCCCCTCTCTGCTCTGTTCCCGGTTCCCCTGTATACTGTGCGAGGAGTTGGTGTGTAGTCCTGCGCTCCTCTCACTGTCCCCTCTCTGCTCTGTTCCCGGTTCCCCTGTATACTGTGCGGGGAGGTGGTGTGTAGTCCTGCGCTCCTCTCACTGTCCCCTCTCTGCCCTGTTCCCGGTTCCCCTGTATACTGTGCGGGGAGTTGGTGTGTAGTCCTGCTATTCCTCTCACTGTCCCCTCTCTGCCCTGTTCCCGGTTCCCCTGTATACTGTGCGGGGAGGTGGTGTGTAGTCCTGCTATTCCTCTCACTGTCCCCTCTCTGCCCTGTTCCCGGTTCCCCTGTATACTGTGCGGGGAGGTGGTGTGTAGTCCTGCGCTCCTCTCACTGTCCCCTCTCTGCCCTGTTCCCGGTTCCCCTGTATACTGTGCGGGGAGGTGGTGTGTAGTCCTGCGCTCCTCTCACTGTCCCCTCTCTGCTCTGTTCCCGGTTCCCCTGTATACTGTGCGGGGAGGTGGTGTGTAGTCCTGCGCTCCTCTCACTGTCTCCTCTCTGCTCTGTTCCCGGTTCCCCTGTATACTGTGCGGGGAGGTGGTGTGTAGTCCTGCGCTCCTCTCACTGTCCCCTCTCTGCCCTGTTCCCGGTTCCCCTGTATACTGTGCGGGGAGGTGGTGTGTAGTCCTGCGCTCCTCTCACTGTCCCCTCTCTGCCCTGTCCCCGGTTCCCCTGTATACTGTGCGGGGAGGTGGTGTGTAGTCCTGCTATTCCTCTCACTGTCCCCTCTCTGCCCTGTTCCCGGTTCCCCTGTATACTGTGCGGGGAGGTGGTGTGTAGTCCTGCGCTCCTCTCACTGTCCCCTCTCTGCCCTGTTCCCGGTTCCCCTGTATACTGTGCGGGGAGGTGGTGTGTAGTCCTGCGCTCCTCTCACTGTCCCCTCTCTGCTCTGTTCCCGGTTCCCCTGTATACTGTGCGGGGAGGTGGTGTGTAGTCCTGCGCTCCTCTCACTGTCTCCTCTCTGCTCTGTTCCCGGTTCCCCTGTATACTGTGCGGGGAGGTGGTGTGTAGTCCTGCTATTCCTCTCACTGTCCCCTCTCTGCCCTGTTCCCGGTTCCCCTGTATACTGTGCGGGGAGGTGGTGTGTAGTTCTGCTATTCCTCTCACTGTCCCCTCTCTGCTCTGTTCCCGGTTCCCCTGTATACTGTGCGGGGAGGTGGTGTGTAGTCCTGCGCTCCTCTCACTGTCTCCTCTCTGCTCTGTTCCCGGTTCCCCTGTATACTGTGCGGGGAGTTGGTGTGTAGTCCTGCTATTCCTCTCACTGTCCCCTCTCTGCCCTGTTCCCGGTTCCCCTGTATACTGTGCGGGGAGGTGGTGTGTAGTCCTGCTATTCCTCTCACTGTCCCCTCTCTGCTCTGTTCCCGGTTCCCCTGTATACTGTGCGGGGAGGTGGTGTGTAGTCCTGCGCTCCTCTCACTGTCTCCTCTCTGCTCTGTTCCCGGTTCCCCTGTATACTGTGCGGGGAGTTGGTGTGTAGTCCTGCGCTCCTCTCACTGTCCCCTCTCTGCCCTGTTCCCGGTTCCCCTGTATACTGTGCGGGGAGTTGGTGTGTAGTCCTGCGCTCCTCTCACTGTCCCCTCTCTGCCCTGTTCCCGGTTCCCCTGTATACTGTGCGGGGAGTTGGTGTGTAGTCCTGCGCTCCTCTCACTGTCCCCTCTCTGCCCTGTTCCCGGTTCCCCTGTATACTGTGCGGGGAGGTGGTGTGTAGTCCTGTGCTCCTCTCACTGTCTCCTCTCTGCCCTGTTCCCGGTTCCCCTGTATACTGTGCGGGGAGGTGGTGTGTAGTCCTGCACTCCTCTCACTGTCCCCTCTCTGCCCTGTTCCCGGTTCCCCTGTATACTGTGCGGGGAGGTGGTGTGTAGTCCTGCTATTCCTCTCACTGTCCCCTCTCTGCCCTGTTCCCGGTTCCCCTGTATACTGTGCGGGGAGGTGGTGTGTATTCCTGCTATTCCTCTCACTGTCCCCTCTCTGCCCTGTCCCCGGTTCCCCTGTATACTGTGCGGGGAGGTGGTGTGTAGTCCTGCGCTCCTCTCACTGTCTCCTCTCTGCTCTGTTCCCGGTTCCCCTGTATACTGTGCGGGGAGGTGGTGTGTAGTCCTGCGCTCCTCTCACTGTCTCCTCTCTGCTCTGTTCCCGGTTCCCCTGTATACTGTGCGGGGAGGTGGTGTGTAGTCCTGCGCTCCTCTCACTGTCTCCTCTCTGCCCTGTTCCCGGTTCCCCTGTATACTGTGCGAGGAGTTGGTGTGTAGTCCTGCTATTCCTCTCACTGTCCCCTCTCTGCCCTGTTCCCGGTTCCCCTGTATACTGTGCGGGGAGGTGGTGTGTAGTCCTGCGCTCCTCTCACTGTCCCCTCTCTGCTCTGTTCCCGGTTCCCCTGTATACTGTGCGGGGAGGTGGTGTGTAGTCCTGCGCTCCTCTCACTGTCCCCTCTCTGCCCTCTTCCCGGTTCCCCTGTATACTGTGCGGGGAGGTGGTGTGTAGTCCTGCTATTCCTCTCACTGTCCCCTCTCTGCCCTCTTCCCGGTTCCCCTGTATACTGTGCGGGGAGGTGGTGTGTAGTCCTGCTATTCCTCTCACTGTCCCCTCTCTGCCCTGTCCCCGGTTCCCCTGTATACTGTGCGGGGAGGTGGTGTGTATTCCTGCGCTCCTCTCACTGTCTCCTCTCTGCTCTGTTCCCGGTTCCCCTGTATACTGTGCGGGGAGGTGGTGTGTAGTCCTGCGCTCCTCTCACTGTCTCCTCTCTGCTCTGTTCCCGGTTCCCCTGTATACTGTGCGGGGAGGTGGTGTGTAGTCCTGCGCTCCTCTCACTGTCCCCTCTCTGCTCTGTTCCCGGTTCCCCTGTATACTGTGCGGGGAGGTGGTGTGTAGTCCTGCGCTCCTCTCACTGTCCCCTCTCTGCTCTGTTCCCGGTTCCCCTGTATACTGTGCGGGGAGGTGGTGTGTAGTCCTGCGCTCCTCTCACTGTCCCCTCTCTGCTCTGTTCCCGGTTCCCCTGTATACTGTGCGGGGAGGTGGTGTGTAGTCCTGCGCTCCTCTCACTGTCCCCTCTCTGCCCTGTTCCCGGTTCCCCTGTATACTGTGCGGGGAGGTGGTGTGTAGTCCTGCTATTCCTCTCACTGTCCCCTCTCTGCCCTGTTCCCGGTTCCCCTGTATACTGTGCGGGGAGGTGGTGTGTAGTCCTGCGCTCCTCTCACTGTCCCCTCTGCTCTGTTCCCGGTTCCCCTGTATACTGTGCGGGGAGGTGGTGTGTAGTCCTGCTATTCCTCTCACTGTCCCCTCTCTGCTCTGTTCCCGGTTCCCCTGTATACTGTGCGGGGAGGTGGTGTGTAGTCCTGCTATTCCTCTCACTGTCCCCTCTCTGCTCTGTTCCCGGTTCCCCTGTATACTGTGCGGGGAGGTGGTGTGTAGTCCTGCTATTCCTCTCACTGTCCCCTCTCTGCCCTGTTCCCGGTTCCCCTGTATACTGTGCGGGGAGGTGGTGTGTATTCCTGCGCTCCTCTCACTGTCTCCTCTCTGCTCTGTTCCCGGTTCCCCTGTATACTGTGCGGGGAGTTGGTGTGTAGTCCTGCGCTCCTCTCACTGTCTCCTCTCTGCTCTGTTCCCGGTTCCCCTGTATACTGTGCGGGGAGGTGGTGTGTAGTCCTGCTATTCCTCTCACTGTCCCCTCTCTGCCCTGTCCCCGGTTCCCCTGTATACTGTGCGGGGAGGTGGTGTGTAGTCCTGCTATTCCTCTCACTGTCCCCTCTCTGCTCTGTTCCCGGTTCCCCTGTATACTGTGCGGGGAGTTGGTGTGTAGTCCTGCGCTCCTCTCACTGTCCCCTCTCTGCCCTGTTCCCGGTTCCCCTGTATACTGTGCGGGGAGTTGGTGTGTAGTCCTGCGCTCCTCTCACTGTCCCCTCTCTGCCCTGTTCCCGGTTCCCCTGTATACTGTGCGGGGAGTTGGTGTGTAGTCCTGCGCTCCTCTCACTGTCCCCTCTCTGCCCTGTTCCCGGTTCCCCTGTATGCTGTGCGGGGAGGTGGTGTGTAGTCCTGTGCTCCTCTCACTGTCTCCTCTCTGCCCTGTTCCCGGTTCCCCTGTATACTGTGCGGGGAGGTGGTGTGTAGTCCTGCACTCCTCTCACTGTCCCCTCTCTGCCCTGTTCCCGGTTCCCCTGTATACTGTGCGGGGAGGTGGTGTGTAGTCCTGCTATTCCTCTCACTGTCCCCTCTCTGCCCTGTTCCCGGTTCCCCTGTATACTGTGCGGGGAGGTGGTGTGTATTCCTGCTATTCCTCTCACTGTCCCCTCTCTGCCCTGTCCCCGGTTCCCCTGTATACTGTGCGGGGAGGTGGTGTGTAGTCCTGCGCTCCTCTCACTGTCTCCTCTCTGCTCTGTTCCCGGTTCCCCTGTATACTGTGCGGGGAGGTGGTGTGTAGTCCTGCGCTCCTCTCACTGTCTCCTCTCTGCTCTGTTCCCGGTTCCCCTGTATACTGTGCGGGGAGGTGGTGTGTAGTCCTGCGCTCCTCTCACTGTCTCCTCTCTGCCCTGTTCCCGGTTCCCCTGTATACTGTGCGAGGAGTTGGTGTGTAGTCCTGCTATTCCTCTCACTGTCCCCTCTCTGCTCTGTTCCCGGTTCCCCTGTATACTGTGCGGGGAGGTGGTGTGTAGTCCTGCGCTCCTCTCACTGTCCCCTCTCTGCTCTGTTCCCGGTTCCCCTGTATACTGTGCGGGGAGGTGGTGTGTAGTCCTGCGCTCCTCTCACTGTCCCCTCTCTGCCCTCTTCCCGGTTCCCCTGTATACTGTGCGGGGAGGTGGTGTGTAGTCCTGCTATTCCTCTCACTGTCCCCTCTCTGCCCTCTTCCCGGTTCCCCTGTATACTGTGCGGGGAGGTGGTGTGTAGTCCTGCTATTCCTCTCACTGTCCCCTCTCTGCCCTGTCCCCGGTTCCCCTGTATACTGTGCGGGGAGGTGGTGTGTAGTCCTGCGCTCCTCTCACTGTCTCCTCTCTGCTCTGTTCCCGGTTCCCCTGTATACTGTGCGGGGAGGTGGTGTGTAGTCCTGCGCTCCTCTCACTGTCCCCTCTCTGCTCTGTTCCCGGTTCCCCTGTATACTGTGCGGGGAGGTGGTGTGTAGTCCTGCGCTCCTCTCACTGTCCCCTCTCTGCTCTGTTCCCGGTTCCCCTGTATACTGTGCGGGGAGGTGGTGTGTAGTCCTGCGCTCCTCTCACTGTCCCCTCTCTGCTCTGTTCCCGGTTCCCCTGTATACTGTGCGGGGAGGTGGTGTGTAGTCCTGCGCTCCTCTCACTGTCCCCTCTCTGCCCTGTTCCCGGTTCCCCTGTATACTGTGCGGGGAGGTGGTGTGTAGTCCTGCTATTCCTCTCACTGTCCCCTCTCTGCCCTGTTCCCGGTTCCCCTGTATACTGTGCGGGGAGGTGGTGTGTAGTCCTGCGCTCCTCTCACTGTCCCCTCTGCTCTGTTCCCGGTTCCCCTGTATACTGTGCGGGGAGGTGGTGTGTAGTCCTGCTATTCCTCTCACTGTCCCCTCTCTGCTCTGTTCCCGGTTCCCCTGTATACTGTGCGGGGAGGTGGTGTGTAGTCCTGCTATTCCTCTCACTGTCCCCTCTCTGCTCTGTTCCCGGTTCCCCTGTATACTGTGCGGGGAGGTGGTGTGTAGTCCTGCTATTCCTCTCACTGTCCCCTCTCTGCCCTGTTCCCGGTTCCCCTGTATACTGTGCGGGGAGGTGGTGTGTATTCCTGCGCTCCTCTCACTGTCTCCTCTCTGCTCTGTTCCCGGTTCCCCTGTATACTGTGCGGGGAGTTGGTGTGTAGTCCTGCGCTCCTCTCACTGTCTCCTCTCTGCTCTGTTCCCGGTTCCCCTGTATACTGTGCGGGGAGGTGGTGTGTAGTCCTGCTATTCCTCTCACTGTCCCCTCTCTGCCCTGTCCCCGGTTCCCCTGTATACTGTGCGGGGAGGTGGTGTGTAGTCCTGCTATTCCTCTCACTGTCCCCTCTCTGCCCTGTTCCCGGTTCCCCTGTATACTGTGCGGGGAGGTGGTGTGTAGTCCTGCGCTCCTCTCACTGTCCCCTCTCTGCCCTGTTCCCGGTTCCCCTGTATACTGTGCGGGGAGGTGGTGTGTAGTCCTGCGCTCCTCTCACTGTCCCCTCTCTGCCCTGTTCCCGGTTCCCCTGTATACTGTGCGGGGAGGTGGTGTGTAGTCCTGCGCTCCTCTCACTGTCCCCTCTCTGCCCTGTTCCCCGGTTCCCCTGTATACTGTGCGGGGAGGTGGTGTGTAGTCCTGCGCTCCTCTCACTGTCCCCTCTCTGCCCTGTTCCCGGTTCCCCTGTATACTGTGCGGGGAGGTGGTGTGTAGTCCTGCGCTCCTCTCACTGTCCCCTCTCTGCCCTGTTCCCGGTTCCCCTGTATACTGTGCGGGGAGGTGGTGTGTAGTCCTGCGCTCCTCTCACTGTCCCCTCTCTGCCCTGTTCCCGGTTCCCCTGTATACTGTGCGGGGAGGTGGTGTGTAGTCCTGCGCTCCTCTCACTGTCCCCTCTCTGCTCTGTTCCCGGTTCCCCTGTATACTGTGCGGGGAGGTGGTGTGTAGTCCTGCTATTCCTCTCACTGTCCCCTCTCTGCCCTGTTCCCGGTTCCCCTGTATACTGTGCGGGGAGGTGGTGTGTAGTCCTGCTATTCCTCTCACTGTCCCCTCTCTGCTCTGTTCCCGGTTCCCCTGTATACTGTGCGGGGAGGTGGTGTGTAGTCCTGCGCTCCTCTCACTGTCCCCTCTCTGCCCTGTTCCCGGTTCCCCTGTATACTGTGCGGGGAGGTGGTGTGTAGTCCTGCGCTCCTCTCACTGTCTCCTCTCTGCTCTGTTCCCGGTTCCCCTGTATACTGTGCGGGGAGGTGGTGTGTAGTCCTGCGCTCCTCTCACTGTCCCCTCTCTGCTCTGTTCCCGGTTCCCCTGTATACTGTGCGGGGAGGTGGTGTGTAGTCCTGCGCTCCTCTCACTGTCCCCTCTCTGCTCTGTTCCCCGGTTCCCCTGTATACTGTGCGGGAGGTGGTGTGTAGTCCTGCTATTCCTCTCACTGTCTCCTCTCTGCCCTGTTCCCGGTTCCCCTGTATACTGTGCGGGGAGGTGGTGTGTAGTCCTGCGCTCCTCTCACTGTCCCCTCTCTGCCCTGTCCCCGGTTCCCCTGTATACTGTGCGGGGAGGTGGTGTGTAGTCCTGCTATTCCTCTCACTGTCCCCTCTCTGCTCTGTTCCCGGTTCCCCTGTATACTGTGCGGGGAGGTGGTGTGTAGTCCTGCTATTCCTCTCACTGTCCCCTCTCTGCTCTGTTCCCGGTTCCCCTGTATACTGTGCGGGGAGGTGGTGTGTATTCCTGTGCTCCTCTCACTGTCTCCTCTCTGCCCTGTTCCCGGTTCCCCTGTATACTGTGCGTGGAGGTGGTGTGTAGTCCTGCGCTCCTCTCACTGTCTCCTCTCTGCTCTGTTCCCGGTTCCCCTGTATACTGTGCGGGGAGTTGGTGTGTAGTCCTGCGCTCCTCTCACTGTCCCCTCTCTGCCCTGTTCCCGGTTCCCCTGTATACTGTGCGGGGAGGTGGTGTGTAGTCCTGCGCTCCTCTCACTGTCTCCTCTCTGCCCTGTTCCCGGTTCCCCTGTATACTGTGCGGGGAGTTGGTGTGTAGTCCTGCGCTCCTCTCACTGTCCCCTCTCTGCTCTGTTCCCGGTTCCCCTGTATACTGTGCGAGGAGTTGGTGTGTAGTCCTGCTATTCCTCTCACTGTCTCCTCTCTGCTCTGTTCCCGGTTCCCCTGTATACTGTGCGGGGAGGTGGTGTGTAGTCCTGCGCTCCTCTCACTGTCCCCTCTCTGCTCTGTTCCCGGTTCCCCTGTATACTGTGCGGGGAGGTGGTGTGTAGTCCTGCGCTCCTCTCACTGTCCCCTCTCTGCTCTGTTCCCGGTTCCCCTGTATACTGTGCGGGGAGGTGGTGTGTAGTCCTGCGCTCCTCTCACTGTCCCCTCTCTGCTCTGTTCCCGGTTCCCCTGTATACTGTGCGGGGAGGTGGTGTGTAGTCCTGCGCTCCTCTCACTGTCTCCTCTCTGCTCTGTTCCCGGTTCCCCTGTATACTGTGCGGGGAGGTGGTGTGTATTCCTGCGCTCCTCTCACTGTCCCCTCTCTGCCCTGTTCCCGGTTCCCCTGTATACTGTGCGGGGAGGTGGTGTGTAGTCCTGCGCTCCTCTCACTGTCCCCTCTCTGCCCTGTCCCCGGTTCCCCTGTATACTGTGCGGGGAGGTGGTGTGTAGTCCTGCGCTCCTCTCACTGTCCCCTCTCTGCCCTGTTCCCGGTTCCCCTGTATACTGTGCGGGGAGTTGGTGTGTAGTCCTGCTATTCCTCTCTGTCCCCTCTCTGCCCTGTTCCCGGTTCCCCTGTATACTGTGCGGGGAGGTGGTGTGTAGTCCTGCTATTCCTCTCACTGTCCCCTCTCTGCCCTGTTCCCGGTTCCCCTGTATACTGTGCGGGGAGGTGGTGTGTAGTCCTGCGCTCCTCTCACTGTCCCCTCTCTGCTCTGTTCCCGGTTCCCCTGTATACTGTGCGGGGAGTTGGTGTGTAGTCCTGCGCTCCTCTCACTGTCCCCTCTCTGCCCTGTTCCCGGTTCCCCTGTATACTGTGCGGGGAGGTGGTGTGTAGTCCTGCGCTCCTCTCACTGTCCCCTCTCTGCCCTGTTCCCGGTTCCCCTGTATACTGTGCGGGGAGGTGGTGTGTAGTCCTGCTATTCCTCTCACTGTCCCCTCTCTGCCCTGTTCCCGGTTCCCCTGTATACTGTGCGGGGAGGTGGTGTGTAGTCCTGCTATTCCTCTCACTGTCCCCTCTCTGCCCTGTTCCCGGTTCCCCTGTATACTGTGCGGGGAGGTGGTGTGTAGTCCTACTATTCCTCTCACTGTCCCCTCTCTGCCCTGTTCCCGGTTCCCCTGTATACTGTGCGGGGAGGTGGTGTGTAGTCCTGCGCTCCTCTCACTGTCCCCTCTCTGCTCTGTTCCCGGTTCCCCTGTATACTGTGCGGGGAGGTGGTGTGTAGTCCTGCTATTCCTCTCACTGTCCCCTCTCTGCCCTGTTCCCGGTTCCCCTGTATACTGTGCGGGGAGGTGGTGTGTAGTCCTGTGCTCCTCTCACTGTCCCCTCTCTGCTCTGTTCCCGGTTCCCCTGTATACTGTGCGGGGAGGTGGTGTGTAGTCCTGCTATTCCTCTCACTGTCCCCTCTCTGCCCTGTCCCCGGTTCCCCTGTATACTGTGCGGGGAGGTGGTGTGTAGTCCTGCGCTCCTCTCACTGTCCCCTCTCTGCCCTGTTCCCGGTTCCCCTGTATACTGTGCGGGGAGGTGGTGTGTAGTCCTGCTATTCCTCTCACTGTCCCCTCTCTGCCCTGTTCCCGGTTCCCCTGTATACTGTGCGGGGAGGTGGTGTGTAGTCCTGCTATTCCTCTCACTGTCCCCTCTCTGCCCTGTTCCCGGTTCCCCTGTATACTGTGCGGGGAGTTGGTGTGTAGTCCTGCGCTCCTCTCACTGTCCCCTCTCTGCCCTGTTCCCGGTTCCCCTGTATACTGTGCGGGGAGGTGGTGTGTAGTCCTGCTATTCCTCTACATGTCCCCTCTCTGCCCTGTTCCCGGTTCCCCTGTATACTGTGCGGGGAGGTGGTGTGTAGTCCTGCGCTCCTCTCACTGTCCCCTCTCTGCTCTGTTCCCGGTTCCCCTGTATACTGTGCGGGGAGGTGGTGTGTAGTCCTGCTATTCCTCTCACTGTCCCCTCTCTGCTCTGTTCCCGGTTCCCCTGTATACTGTGCGGGGAGGTGGTGTGTAGTCCTGCGCTCCTCTCACTGTCCCCTCTCTGCTCTGTTCCCGGTTCCCCTGTATACTGTGCGGGGAGGTGGTGTGTAGTCCTGCGCTCCTCTCACTGTCCCCTCTCTGCCCTGTCCCCGGTTCCCCTGTATACTGTGCGGGGAGGTGGTGTGTAGTCCTGCGCTCCTCTCACTGTCCCCTCTCTGCCCTGTTCCCGGTTCCCCTGTATACTGTGCGGGGAGGTGGTGTGTAGTCCTGCTATTCCTCTCACTGTCCCCTCTCTGCCCTGTTCCCGGTTCCCCTGTATACTGTGCGGGGAGTTGGTGTGTAGTCCTGCGCTCCTCTCACTGTCTCCTCTCTGCTCTGTTCCCCGGTTCCCCTGTATACTGTGCGGGGAGGTGGTGTGTAGTCCTGCGCTCCTCTCACTGTCCCCTCTCTGCCCTGTTCCCGGTTCCCCTGTATACTGTGCGGGGAGGTGGTGTGTAGTCCTGTGCTCCTCTCACTGTCCCCTCTCTGCTCTGTTCCCGGTTCCCCTGTATACTGTGCGAGGAGTTGGTGTGTAGTCCTGCGCTCCTCTCACTGTCTCCTCTCTGCCCTGTTCCCGGTTCCCCTGTATACTGTGCGGGGAGGTGGTGTGTAGTCCTGCGCTCCTCTCACTGTCTCCTCTCTGCTCTGTTCCCGGTTCCCCTGTATACTGTGCGGGGAGGTGGTGTGTAGTCCTGCACTCCTCTCACTGTCCCCTCTCTGCTCTGTTCCCGGTTCCCCTGTATACTGTGCGGGGAGGTGGTGTGTAGTCCTGCTATTCCTCTCACTGTCTCCTCTCTGCTCTGTTCCCGGTTCCCCTGTATACTGTGCGGGGAGGTGGTGTGTAGTCCTGCGCTCCTCTCACTGTCTCCTCTCTGCTCTGTTCCCGGTTCCCCTGTATACTGTGCGGGGAGGTGGTGTGTAGTCCTGTGCTCCTCTCACTGTCCCCTCTCTGCCCTGTTCCCGGTTCCCCTGTATACTGTGCGGGGAGTTGGTGTGTAGTCCTGCGCTCCTCTCACTGTCTCCTCTCTGCTCTGTTCCCGGTTCCCCTGTATACTGTGCGGGGAGGTGGTGTGTAGTCCTGCGCTCCTCTCACTGTCTCCTCTCTGCTCTGTTCCCGGTTCCCCTGTATACTGTGCGGGGAGGTGGTGTGTAGTCCTGCTATTCCTCTCACTGTCCCCTCTCTGCTCTGTTCCCGGTTCCCCTGTATACTGTGCGGGGAGGTGGTGTGTAGTCCTGCTATTCCTCTCACTGTCCCCTCTCTGCCCTGTTCCCGGTTCCCCTGTATACTGTGCGGGGAGGTGGTGTGTAGTCCTGCGCTCCTCTCACTGTCCCCTCTCTGCCCTGTTCCCGGTTCCCCTGTATACTGTGCGGGGAGGTGGTGTGTAGTCCTGCGCTCCTCTCACTGTCCCCTCTCTGCTCTGTTCCCGGTTCCCCTGTATACTGTGCGGGGAGGTGGTGTGTAGTCCTGCTATTCCTCTCACTGTCCCCTCTCTGCTCTGTTCCCGGTTCCCCTGTATACTGTGCGGGGAGGTGGTGTGTAGTCCTGCTATTCCTCTCACTGTCCCCTCTCTGCTCTGTTCCCGGTTCCCCTGTATACTGTGCGGGGAGGTGGTGTGTAGTCCTGCTATTCCTCTCACTGTCCCCTCTCTGCTCTGTTCCCGGTTCCCCTGTATACTGTGCGAGGAGGTGGTGTGTAGTCCTGCGCTCCTCTCACTGTCCCCTCTCTGCCCTGTTCCCGGTTCCCCTGTATACTGTGCGGGGAGGTGGTGTGTAGTCCTGCTATTCCTCTCACTGTCCCCTCTCTGCCCTGTTCCCGGTTCCCCTGTATACTGTGCGGGGAGGTGGTGTGTAGTCCTGCGCTCCTCTCACTGTCCCCTCTCTGCCCTGTTCCCGGTTCCCCTGTATACTGTGCGGGGAGGTGGTGTGTAGTCCTGCTATTCCTCTCACTGTCCCCTCTCTGCCCTGTTCCCGGTTCCCCTGTATACTGTGCGGGGAGGTGGTGTGTAGTCCTGCGCTCCTCTCACTGTCCCCTCTCTGCTCTGTTCCCGGTTCCCCTGTATACTGTGCGGGGAGGTGGTGTGTAGTCCTGCTATTCCTCTCACTGTCCCCTCTCTGCCCTGTTCCCGGTTCCCCTGTATACTGTGCGGGGAGGTGGTGTGTAGTCCTGCGCTCCTCTCACTGTCCCCTCTCTGCCCTGTTCCCGGTTCCCCTGTATACTGTGCGGGGAGGTGGTGTGTAGTCCTGCGCTCCTCTCACTGTCTCCTCTCTGCCCTGTTCCCGGTTCCCCTGTATACTGTGCGGGGAGGTGGTGTGTAGTCCTGCTATTCCTCTCACTGTCCCCTCTCTGCCCTGTTCCCGGTTCCCCTGTATACTGTGCGGGGAGGTGGTGTGTAGTCCTGCGCTCCTCTCACTGTCCCCTCTCTGCCCTGTTCCCGGTTCCCCTGTATACTGTGCGAGGAGTTGGTGTGTAGTCCTGCTATTCCTCTCACTGTCCCCTCTCTGCCCTGTCCCCGGTTCCCCTGTATACTGTGCGGGGAGGTGGTGTGTAGTCCTGTGCTCCTCTCACTGTCCCCTCTCTGCCCTGTTCCCGGTTCCCCTGTATACTGTGCGGGGAGGTGGTGTGTAGTCCTGCGCTCCTCTCACTGTCCCCTCTCTGCCCTGTTCCCGGTTCCCCTGTATACTGTGCGAGGAGTTGGTGTGTAGTCCTGCTATTCCTCTCACTGTCCCCTCTCTGCCCTGTCCCCGGTTCCCCTGTATACTGTGCGGGGAGGTGGTGTGTAGTCCTGCGCTCCTCTCACTGTCCCCTCTCTGCTCTGTTCCCGGTTCCCCTGTATACTGTGCGGGGAGGTGGTGTGTAGTCCTGCTATTCCTCTCACTGTCCCCTCTCTGCTCTGTTCCCGGTTCCCCTGTATACTGTGCGGGGAGTTGGTGTGTAGTCCTGCGCTCCTCTCACTGTCTCCTCTCTGCCCTGTTCCCGGTTCCCCTGTATACTGTGCGGGGAGTTGGTGTGTAGTCCTGCGCTCCTCTCACTGTCCCCTCTCTGCCCTGTTCCCGGTTCCCCTGTATACTGTGCGGGGAGGTGGTGTGTAGTCCTGCTATTCCTCTCACTGTCCCCTCTCTGCTCTGTTCCCGGTTCCCCTGTATACTGTGCGGGGAGTTGGTGTGTAGTCCTGCGCTCCTCTCACTGTCTCCTCTCTGCCCTGTTCCCGGTTCCCCTGTATACTGTGCGGGGAGGTGGTGTGTAGTCCTGCGCTCCTCTCACTGTCT
Organism: Chirona hameri; assembly: GCA_036785665.1. Lineage (NCBI taxonomy): Eukaryota > Metazoa > Arthropoda > Thecostraca > Balanomorpha > Balanidae > Chirona > Chirona hameri. The sequence goes on from JAXIVJ010015177.1 coordinate 18,207, forward strand.
CCTCTCTGCCCTGTTCCCGGTTCCCCTGTATACTGTGCGGGGAGGTGGTGTGTAGTCCTGCTATTCCTCTCACTGTCCCCTCTCTGCCCTGTTCCCGGTTCCCCTGTATACTGTGCGGGGAGGTGGTGTGTAGTCCTGCGCTCCTCTCACTGTCCCCTCTCTGCCCTGTTCCCGGTTCCCCTGTATACTGTGCGGGGAGGTGGTGTGTAGTCCTGCGCTCCTCTCACTGTCCCCTCTCTGCCCTGTCCCCGGTTCCCCTGTATACTGTGCGGGGAGGTGGTGTGTAGTCCTGCGCTCCTCTCACTGTCCCCTCTCTGCTCTGTTCCCGGTTCCCCTGTATACTGTGCGGGGAGGTGGTGTGTAGTCCTGTGCTCCTCTCACTGTCCCCTCTCTGCCCTGTTCCCGGTTCCCCTGTATACTGTGCGGGGAGGTGGTGTGTAGTCCTGCTATTCCTCTCACTGTCCCCTCTCTGCCCTGTCCCCGGTTTCCCTGTATACTGTGCGAGGAGTTGGTGTGTAGTCCTGCGCTCCTCTCACTGTCCCCTCTCTGCCCTGTTCCCGGTTCCCCTGTATACTGTGCGGGGAGGTGGTGTGTAGTCCTGCGCTCCTCTCACTGTCTCCTCTCTGCCCTGTTCCCGGTTCCCCTGTATACTGTGCGGGGAGGTGGTGTGTAGTCCTGCTATTCCTCTCACTGTCCCCTCTCTGCCCTGTTCCCGGTTCCCCTGTATACTGTGCGGGGAGGTGGTGTGTAGTCCTGCGCTCCTCTCACTGTCTCCTCTCTGCCCTGTTCCCGGTTCCCCTGTATACTGTGCGGGGAGGTGGTGTGTAGTCCTGCTATTCCTCTCACTGTCCCCTCTCTGCCCTGTTCCCGGTTCCCCTGTATACTGTGCGGGGAGGTGGTGTGTAGTCCTGCGCTCCTCTCACTGTCCCCTCTCTGCCCTGTTCCCGGTTCCCCTGTATACTGTGCGGGGAGGTGGTGTGTAGTCCTGCGCTCCTCTCACTGTCCCCTCTCTGCTCTGTTCCCGGTTCCCCTGTATACTGTGCGGGGAGTTGGTGTGTAGTCCTGCGCTCCTCTCACTGTCTCCTCTCTGCCCTGTTCCCCGGTTCCCCTGTATACTGTGCGGGGAGGTGGTGTGTAGTCCTGCGCTCCTCTCACTGTCCCCTCTCTGCTCTGTTCCCGGTTCCCCTGTATACTGTGCGGGGAGGTGGTGTGTAGTCCTGTGCTCCTCTCACTGTCCCCTCTCTGCTCTGTTCCCGGTTCCCCTGTATACTGTGCGGGGAGGTGGTGTGTATTCCTGCGCTCCTCTCACTGTCCCCTCTCTGCCCTGTTCCCGGTTCCCCTGTATACTGTGCGGGGAGGTGGTGTGTAGTCCTGCTATTCCTCTCACTGTCCCCTCTCTGCCCTGTTCCCGGTTCCCCTGTATACTGTGCGGGGAGGTGGTGTGTAGTCCTGCGCTCCTCTCACTGTCCCCTCTCTGCCCTGTTCCCGGTTCCCCTGTATACTGTGCGGGGAGGTGGTGTGTAGTCCTGTGCTCCTCTCACTGTCCCCTCTCTGCTCTGTTCCCGGTTCCCCTGTATACTGTGCGGGGAGGTGGTGTGTATTCCTGCGCTCCTCTCACTGTCCCCTCTCTGCCCTGTTCCCGGTTCCCCTGTATACTGTGCGGGGAGGTGGTGTGTAGTCCTGCTATTCCTCTCACTGTCCCCTCTCTGCCCTGTTCCCGGTTCCCCTGTATACTGTGCGGGGAGTTGGTGTGTAGTCCTGCGCTCCTCTCACTGTCTCCTCTCTGCCCTGTTCCCGGTTCCCCTGTATACTGTGCGAGGAGTTGGTGTGTAGTCCTGCTATTCCTCTCACTGTCCCCTCTCTGCCCTGTTCCCGGTTCCCCTGTATACTGTGCGGGGAGTTGGTGTGTAGTCCTGCTATTCCTCTCACTGTCCCCTCTCTGCCCTGTTCCCGGTTCCCCTGTATACTGTGCGGGGAGGTGGTGTGTAGTCCTGCTATTCCTCTCACTGTCCCCTCTCTGCCCTGTTCCCGGTTCCCCTGTATACTGTGCGGGGAGGTGGTGTGTAGTCCTGCTATTCCTCTCACTGTCCCCTCTCTGCCCTGTCCCCGGTTCCCCTGTATACTGTGCGGGGAGGTGGTGTGTATTCCTGCGCTCCTCTCACTGTCTCCTCTCTGCTCTGTTCCCGGTTCCCCTGTATACTGTGCGGGGAGGTGGTGTGTAGTCCTGCTATTCCTCTCACTGTCCCCTCTCTGCCCTGTTCCCGGTTCCCCTGTATACTGTGCGGGGAGGTGGTGTGTAGTCCTGCTATTCCTCTCACTGTCCCCTCTCTGCCCTGTCCCCGGTTCCCCTGTATACTGTGCGGGGAGGTGGTGTGTATTCCTGCGCTCCTCTCACTGTCTCCTCTCTGCTCTGTTCCCGGTTCCCCTGTATACTGTGCGGGGAGTTGGTGTGTAGTCCTGCGCTCCTCTCACTGTCTCCTCTCTGCTCTGTTCCCGGTTCCCCTGTATACTGTGCGGGGAGGTGGTGTGTAGTCCTGCTATTCCTCTCACTGTCCCCTCTCTGCCCTGTTCCCGGTTCCCCTGTATACTGTGCGGGGAGTTGGTGTGTAGTCCTGCGCTCCTCTCACTGTCCCCTCTCTGCTCTGTTCCCGGTTCCCCTGTATACTGTGCGAGGAGTTGGTGTGTAGTCCTGCGCTCCTCTCACTGTCCCCTCTCTGCTCTGTTCCCGGTTCCCCTGTATACTGTGCGGGGAGGTGGTGTGTAGTCCTGCGCTCCTCTCACTGTCCCCTCTCTGCCCTGTTCCCGGTTCCCCTGTATACTGTGCGGGGAGTTGGTGTGTAGTCCTGCTATTCCTCTCACTGTCCCCTCTCTGCCCTGTTCCCGGTTCCCCTGTATACTGTGCGGGGAGGTGGTGTGTAGTCCTGCTATTCCTCTCACTGTCCCCTCTCTGCCCTGTTCCCGGTTCCCCTGTATACTGTGCGGGGAGGTGGTGTGTAGTCCTGCGCTCCTCTCACTGTCCCCTCTCTGCCCTGTTCCCGGTTCCCCTGTATACTGTGCGGGGAGGTGGTGTGTAGTCCTGCGCTCCTCTCACTGTCCCCTCTCTGCTCTGTTCCCGGTTCCCCTGTATACTGTGCGGGGAGGTGGTGTGTAGTCCTGCGCTCCTCTCACTGTCTCCTCTCTGCTCTGTTCCCGGTTCCCCTGTATACTGTGCGGGGAGGTGGTGTGTAGTCCTGCGCTCCTCTCACTGTCCCCTCTCTGCCCTGTTCCCGGTTCCCCTGTATACTGTGCGGGGAGGTGGTGTGTAGTCCTGCGCTCCTCTCACTGTCCCCTCTCTGCCCTGTCCCCGGTTCCCCTGTATACTGTGCGGGGAGGTGGTGTGTAGTCCTGCTATTCCTCTCACTGTCCCCTCTCTGCCCTGTTCCCGGTTCCCCTGTATACTGTGCGGGGAGGTGGTGTGTAGTCCTGCGCTCCTCTCACTGTCCCCTCTCTGCCCTGTTCCCGGTTCCCCTGTATACTGTGCGGGGAGGTGGTGTGTAGTCCTGCGCTCCTCTCACTGTCCCCTCTCTGCTCTGTTCCCGGTTCCCCTGTATACTGTGCGGGGAGGTGGTGTGTAGTCCTGCGCTCCTCTCACTGTCTCCTCTCTGCTCTGTTCCCGGTTCCCCTGTATACTGTGCGGGGAGGTGGTGTGTAGTCCTGCTATTCCTCTCACTGTCCCCTCTCTGCCCTGTTCCCGGTTCCCCTGTATACTGTGCGGGGAGGTGGTGTGTAGTTCTGCTATTCCTCTCACTGTCCCCTCTCTGCTCTGTTCCCGGTTCCCCTGTATACTGTGCGGGGAGGTGGTGTGTAGTCCTGCGCTCCTCTCACTGTCTCCTCTCTGCTCTGTTCCCGGTTCCCCTGTATACTGTGCGGGGAGTTGGTGTGTAGTCCTGCTATTCCTCTCACTGTCCCCTCTCTGCCCTGTTCCCGGTTCCCCTGTATACTGTGCGGGGAGGTGGTGTGTAGTCCTGCTATTCCTCTCACTGTCCCCTCTCTGCTCTGTTCCCGGTTCCCCTGTATACTGTGCGGGGAGGTGGTGTGTAGTCCTGCGCTCCTCTCACTGTCTCCTCTCTGCTCTGTTCCCGGTTCCCCTGTATACTGTGCGGGGAGTTGGTGTGTAGTCCTGCGCTCCTCTCACTGTCCCCTCTCTGCCCTGTTCCCGGTTCCCCTGTATACTGTGCGGGGAGTTGGTGTGTAGTCCTGCGCTCCTCTCACTGTCCCCTCTCTGCCCTGTTCCCGGTTCCCCTGTATACTGTGCGGGGAGTTGGTGTGTAGTCCTGCGCTCCTCTCACTGTCCCCTCTCTGCCCTGTTCCCGGTTCCCCTGTATACTGTGCGGGGAGGTGGTGTGTAGTCCTGTGCTCCTCTCACTGTCTCCTCTCTGCCCTGTTCCCGGTTCCCCTGTATACTGTGCGGGGAGGTGGTGTGTAGTCCTGCACTCCTCTCACTGTCCCCTCTCTGCCCTGTTCCCGGTTCCCCTGTATACTGTGCGGGGAGGTGGTGTGTAGTCCTGCTATTCCTCTCACTGTCCCCTCTCTGCCCTGTTCCCGGTTCCCCTGTATACTGTGCGGGGAGGTGGTGTGTATTCCTGCTATTCCTCTCACTGTCCCCTCTCTGCCCTGTCCCCGGTTCCCCTGTATACTGTGCGGGGAGGTGGTGTGTAGTCCTGCGCTCCTCTCACTGTCTCCTCTCTGCTCTGTTCCCGGTTCCCCTGTATACTGTGCGGGGAGGTGGTGTGTAGTCCTGCGCTCCTCTCACTGTCTCCTCTCTGCTCTGTTCCCGGTTCCCCTGTATACTGTGCGGGGAGGTGGTGTGTAGTCCTGCGCTCCTCTCACTGTCTCCTCTCTGCCCTGTTCCCGGTTCCCCTGTATACTGTGCGAGGAGTTGGTGTGTAGTCCTGCTATTCCTCTCACTGTCCCCTCTCTGCCCTGTTCCCGGTTCCCCTGTATACTGTGCGGGGAGGTGGTGTGTAGTCCTGCGCTCCTCTCACTGTCCCCTCTCTGCTCTGTTCCCGGTTCCCCTGTATACTGTGCGGGGAGGTGGTGTGTAGTCCTGCGCTCCTCTCACTGTCCCCTCTCTGCCCTCTTCCCGGTTCCCCTGTATACTGTGCGGGGAGGTGGTGTGTAGTCCTGCTATTCCTCTCACTGTCCCCTCTCTGCCCTCTTCCCGGTTCCCCTGTATACTGTGCGGGGAGGTGGTGTGTAGTCCTGCTATTCCTCTCACTGTCCCCTCTCTGCCCTGTCCCCGGTTCCCCTGTATACTGTGCGGGGAGGTGGTGTGTATTCCTGCGCTCCTCTCACTGTCTCCTCTCTGCTCTGTTCCCGGTTCCCCTGTATACTGTGCGGGGAGGTGGTGTGTAGTCCTGCGCTCCTCTCACTGTCTCCTCTCTGCTCTGTTCCCGGTTCCCCTGTATACTGTGCGGGGAGGTGGTGTGTAGTCCTGCGCTCCTCTCACTGTCCCCTCTCTGCTCTGTTCCCGGTTCCCCTGTATACTGTGCGGGGAGGTGGTGTGTAGTCCTGCGCTCCTCTCACTGTCCCCTCTCTGCTCTGTTCCCGGTTCCCCTGTATACTGTGCGGGGAGGTGGTGTGTAGTCCTGCGCTCCTCTCACTGTCCCCTCTCTGCTCTGTTCCCGGTTCCCCTGTATACTGTGCGGGGAGGTGGTGTGTAGTCCTGCGCTCCTCTCACTGTCCCCTCTCTGCCCTGTTCCCGGTTCCCCTGTATACTGTGCGGGGAGGTGGTGTGTAGTCCTGCTATTCCTCTCACTGTCCCCTCTCTGCCCTGTTCCCGGTTCCCCTGTATACTGTGCGGGGAGGTGGTGTGTAGTCCTGCGCTCCTCTCACTGTCCCCTCTGCTCTGTTCCCGGTTCCCCTGTATACTGTGCGGGGAGGTGGTGTGTAGTCCTGCTATTCCTCTCACTGTCCCCTCTCTGCTCTGTTCCCGGTTCCCCTGTATACTGTGCGGGGAGGTGGTGTGTAGTCCTGCTATTCCTCTCACTGTCCCCTCTCTGCTCTGTTCCCGGTTCCCCTGTATACTGTGCGGGGAGGTGGTGTGTAGTCCTGCTATTCCTCTCACTGTCCCCTCTCTGCCCTGTTCCCGGTTCCCCTGTATACTGTGCGGGGAGGTGGTGTGTATTCCTGCGCTCCTCTCACTGTCTCCTCTCTGCTCTGTTCCCGGTTCCCCTGTATACTGTGCGGGGAGTTGGTGTGTAGTCCTGCGCTCCTCTCACTGTCTCCTCTCTGCTCTGTTCCCGGTTCCCCTGTATACTGTGCGGGGAGGTGGTGTGTAGTCCTGCTATTCCTCTCACTGTCCCCTCTCTGCCCTGTCCCCGGTTCCCCTGTATACTGTGCGGGGAGGTGGTGTGTAGTCCTGCTATTCCTCTCACTGTCCCCTCTCTGCCCTGTTCCCGGTTCCCCTGTATACTGTGCGGGGAGGTGGTGTGTAGTCCTGCGCTCCTCTCACTGTCCCCTCTCTGCCCTGTTCCCGGTTCCCCTGTATACTGTGCGGGGAGGTGGTGTGTAGTCCTGCGCTCCTCTCACTGTCCCCTCTCTGCTCTGTTCCCGGTTCCCCTGTATACTGTGCGGGGAGGTGGTGTGTAGTCCTGCGCTCCTCTCACTGTCCCCTCTCTGCCCTGTTCCCGGTTCCCCTGTATACTGTGCGGGGAGGTGGTGTGTAGTCCTGCGCTCCTCTCACTGTCCCCTCTCTGCCCTGTTCCCGGTTCCCCTGTATACTGTGCGGGGAGGTGGTGTGTAGTCCTGCGCTCCTCTCACTGTCCCCTCTCTGCTCTGTTCCCGGTTCCCCTGTATACTGTGCGGGGAGGTGGTGTGTAGTCCTGCTATTCCTCTCACTGTCCCCTCTCTGCCCTGTTCCCGGTTCCCCTGTATACTGTGCGGGGAGGTGGTGTGTAGTCCTGCTATTCCTCTCACTGTCCCCTCTCTGCTCTGTTCCCGGTTCCCCTGTATACTGTGCGGGGAGGTGGTGTGTAGTCCTGCGCTCCTCTCACTGTCCCCTCTCTGCCCTGTTCCCGGTTCCCCTGTATACTGTGCGGGGAGGTGGTGTGTAGTCCTGCGCTCCTCTCACTGTCTCCTCTCTGCTCTGTTCCCGGTTCCCCTGTATACTGTGCGGGGAGGTGGTGTGTAGTCCTGCGCTCCTCTCACTGTCCCCTCTCTGCTCTGTTCCCGGTTCCCCTGTATACTGTGCGGGGAGGTGGTGTGTAGTCCTGCGCTCCTCTCACTGTCCCCTCTCTGCTCTGTTCCCCGGTTCCCCTGTATACTGTGCGGGAGGTGGTGTGTAGTCCTGCTATTCCTCTCACTGTCTCCTCTCTGCCCTGTTCCCGGTTCCCCTGTATACTGTGCGGGGAGGTGGTGTGTAGTCCTGCGCTCCTCTCACTGTCCCCTCTCTGCCCTGTCCCCGGTTCCCCTGTATACTGTGCGGGGAGGTGGTGTGTAGTCCTGCTATTCCTCTCACTGTCCCCTCTCTGCTCTGTTCCCGGTTCCCCTGTATACTGTGCGGGGAGGTGGTGTGTAGTCCTGCTATTCCTCTCACTGTCCCCTCTCTGCTCTGTTCCCGGTTCCCCTGTATACTGTGCGGGGAGGTGGTGTGTATTCCTGTGCTCCTCTCACTGTCTCCTCTCTGCCCTGTTCCCGGTTCCCCTGTATACTGTGCGTGGAGGTGGTGTGTAGTCCTGCGCTCCTCTCACTGTCTCCTCTCTGCTCTGTTCCCGGTTCCCCTGTATACTGTGCGGGGAGTTGGTGTGTAGTCCTGCGCTCCTCTCACTGTCCCCTCTCTGCCCTGTTCCCGGTTCCCCTGTATACTGTGCGGGGAGGTGGTGTGTAGTCCTGCGCTCCTCTCACTGTCTCCTCTCTGCCCTGTTCCCGGTTCCCCTGTATACTGTGCGGGGAGTTGGTGTGTAGTCCTGCGCTCCTCTCACTGTCCCCTCTCTGCTCTGTTCCCGGTTCCCCTGTATACTGTGCGAGGAGTTGGTGTGTAGTCCTGCTATTCCTCTCACTGTCTCCTCTCTGCTCTGTTCCCGGTTCCCCTGTATACTGTGCGGGGAGGTGGTGTGTAGTCCTGCGCTCCTCTCACTGTCCCCTCTCTGCTCTGTTCCCGGTTCCCCTGTATACTGTGCGGGGAGGTGGTGTGTAGTCCTGCGCTCCTCTCACTGTCCCCTCTCTGCTCTGTTCCCGGTTCCCCTGTATACTGTGCGGGGAGGTGGTGTGTAGTCCTGCGCTCCTCTCACTGTCCCCTCTCTGCTCTGTTCCCGGTTCCCCTGTATACTGTGCGGGGAGGTGGTGTGTAGTCCTGCGCTCCTCTCACTGTCTCCTCTCTGCTCTGTTCCCGGTTCCCCTGTATACTGTGCGGGGAGGTGGTGTGTATTCCTGCGCTCCTCTCACTGTCCCCTCTCTGCCCTGTTCCCGGTTCCCCTGTATACTGTGCGGGGAGGTGGTGTGTAGTCCTGCGCTCCTCTCACTGTCCCCTCTCTGCCCTGTCCCCGGTTCCCCTGTATACTGTGCGGGGAGGTGGTGTGTAGTCCTGCGCTCCTCTCACTGTCCCCTCTCTGCCCTGTTCCCGGTTCCCCTGTATACTGTGCGGGGAGTTGGTGTGTAGTCCTGCTATTCCTCTCTGTCCCCTCTCTGCCCTGTTCCCGGTTCCCCTGTATACTGTGCGGGGAGGTGGTGTGTAGTCCTGCTATTCCTCTCACTGTCCCCTCTCTGCCCTGTTCCCGGTTCCCCTGTATACTGTGCGGGGAGGTGGTGTGTAGTCCTGCGCTCCTCTCACTGTCCCCTCTCTGCTCTGTTCCCGGTTCCCCTGTATACTGTGCGGGGAGTTGGTGTGTAGTCCTGCGCTCCTCTCACTGTCCCCTCTCTGCCCTGTTCCCGGTTCCCCTGTATACTGTGCGGGGAGGTGGTGTGTAGTCCTGCGCTCCTCTCACTGTCCCCTCTCTGCCCTGTTCCCGGTTCCCCTGTATACTGTGCGGGGAGGTGGTGTGTAGTCCTGCTATTCCTCTCACTGTCCCCTCTCTGCCCTGTTCCCGGTTCCCCTGTATACTGTGCGGGGAGGTGGTGTGTAGTCCTGCTATTCCTCTCACTGTCCCCTCTCTGCCCTGTTCCCGGTTCCCCTGTATACTGTGCGGGGAGGTGGTGTGTAGTCCTGCTATTCCTCTCACTGTCCCCTCTCTGCCCTGTTCCCGGTTCCCCTGTATACTGTGCGGGGAGGTGGTGTGTAGTCCTGCGCTCCTCTCACTGTCCCCTCTCTGCTCTGTTCCCGGTTCCCCTGTATACTGTGCGGGGAGGTGGTGTGTAGTCCTGCTATTCCTCTCACTGTCCCCTCTCTGCCCTGTTCCCGGTTCCCCTGTATACTGTGCGGGGAGGTGGTGTGTAGTCCTGCGCTCCTCTCACTGTCCCCTCTCTGCCCTGTTCCCGGTTCCCCTGTATACTGTGCGGGGAGGTGGTGTGTAGTCCTGCTATTCCTCTCACTGTCCCCTCTCTGCCCTGTTCCCGGTTCCCCTGTATACTGTGCGGGGAGGTGGTGTGTAGTCCTGCTATTCCTCTCACTGTCCCCTCTCTGCCCTGTTCCCGGTTCCCCTGTATACTGTGCGGGGAGTTGGTGTGTAGTCCTGCGCTCCTCTCACTGTCCCCTCTCTGCCCTGTTCCCGGTTCCCCTGTATACTGTGCGGGGAGGTGGTGTGTAGTCCTGCTATTCCTCTACATGTCCCCTCTCTGCCCTGTTCCCGGTTCCCCTGTATACTGTGCGGGGAGGTGGTGTGTAGTCCTGCGCTCCTCTCACTGTCCCCTCTCTGCTCTGTTCCCGGTTCCCCTGTATACTGTGCGGGGAGGTGGTGTGTAGTCCTGCTATTCCTCTCACTGTCCCCTCTCTGCTCTGTTCCCGGTTCCCCTGTATACTGTGCGGGGAGGTGGTGTGTAGTCCTGCGCTCCTCTCACTGTCCCCTCTCTGCTCTGTTCCCGGTTCCCCTGTATACTGTGCGGGGAGGTGGTGTGTAGTCCTGCGCTCCTCTCACTGTCCCCTCTCTGCCCTGTCCCCGGTTCCCCTGTATACTGTGCGGGGAGGTGGTGTGTAGTCCTGCGCTCCTCTCACTGTCCCCTCTCTGCCCTGTTCCCGGTTCCCCTGTATACTGTGCGGGGAGGTGGTGTGTAGTCCTGCTATTCCTCTCACTGTCCCCTCTCTGCCCTGTTCCCGGTTCCCCTGTATACTGTGCGGGGAGTTGGTGTGTAGTCCTGCGCTCCTCTCACTGTCTCCTCTCTGCTCTGTTCCCCGGTTCCCCTGTATACTGTGCGGGGAGGTGGTGTGTAGTCCTGCGCTCCTCTCACTGTCCCCTCTCTGCCCTGTTCCCGGTTCCCCTGTATACTGTGCGGGGAGGTGGTGTGTAGTCCTGTGCTCCTCTCACTGTCCCCTCTCTGCTCTGTTCCCGGTTCCCCTGTATACTGTGCGAGGAGTTGGTGTGTAGTCCTGCGCTCCTCTCACTGTCTCCTCTCTGCCCTGTTCCCGGTTCCCCTGTATACTGTGCGGGGAGGTGGTGTGTAGTCCTGCGCTCCTCTCACTGTCTCCTCTCTGCTCTGTTCCCGGTTCCCCTGTATACTGTGCGGGGAGGTGGTGTGTAGTCCTGCACTCCTCTCACTGTCCCCTCTCTGCTCTGTTCCCGGTTCCCCTGTATACTGTGCGGGGAGGTGGTGTGTAGTCCTGCTATTCCTCTCACTGTCTCCTCTCTGCTCTGTTCCCGGTTCCCCTGTATACTGTGCGGGGAGGTGGTGTGTATTCCTGCGCTCCTCTCACTGTCCCCTCTCTGCCCTGTTCCCGGTTCCCCTGTATACTGTGCGGGGAGGTGGTGTGTAGTCCTGCTATTCCTCTCACTGTCCCCTCTCTGCCCTGTTCCCGGTTCCCCTGTATACTGTGCGGGGAGTTGGTGTGTAGTCCTGCGCTCCTCTCACTGTCTCCTCTCTGCCCTGTTCCCGGTTCCCCTGTATACTGTGCGAGGAGTTGGTGTGTAGTCCTGCTATTCCTCTCACTGTCCCCTCTCTGCCCTGTTCCCGGTTCCCCTGTATACTGTGCGGGGAGTTGGTGTGTAGTCCTGCTATTCCTCTCACTGTCCCCTCTCTGCCCTGTTCCCGGTTCCCCTGTATACTGTGCGGGGAGGTGGTGTGTAGTCCTGCTATTCCTCTCACTGTCCCCTCTCTGCCCTGTTCCCGGTTCCCCTGTATACTGTGCGGGGAGGTGGTGTGTAGTCCTGCTATTCCTCTCACTGTCCCCTCTCTGCCCTGTCCCCGGTTCCCCTGTATACTGTGCGGGGAGGTGGTGTGTATTCCTGCGCTCCTCTCACTGTCTCCTCTCTGCTCTGTTCCCGGTTCCCCTGTATACTGTGCGGGGAGGTGGTGTGTAGTCCTGCTATTCCTCTCACTGTCCCCTCTCTGCCCTGTTCCCGGTTCCCCTGTATACTGTGCGGGGAGGTGGTGTGTAGTCCTGCTATTCCTCTCACTGTCCCCTCTCTGCCCTGTCCCCGGTTCCCCTGTATACTGTGCGGGGAGGTGGTGTGTATTCCTGCGCTCCTCTCACTGTCTCCTCTCTGCTCTGTTCCCGGTTCCCCTGTATACTGTGCGGGGAGTTGGTGTGTAGTCCTGCGCTCCTCTCACTGTCTCCTCTCTGCTCTGTTCCCGGTTCCCCTGTATACTGTGCGGGGAGGTGGTGTGTAGTCCTGCTATTCCTCTCACTGTCCCCTCTCTGCCCTGTTCCCGGTTCCCCTGTATACTGTGCGGGGAGTTGGTGTGTAGTCCTGCGCTCCTCTCACTGTCCCCTCTCTGCTCTGTTCCCGGTTCCCCTGTATACTGTGCGAGGAGTTGGTGTGTAGTCCTGCGCTCCTCTCACTGTCCCCTCTCTGCTCTGTTCCCGGTTCCCCTGTATACTGTGCGGGGAGGTGGTGTGTAGTCCTGCGCTCCTCTCACTGTCCCCTCTCTGCCCTGTTCCCGGTTCCCCTGTATACTGTGCGGGGAGTTGGTGTGTAGTCCTGCTATTCCTCTCACTGTCCCCTCTCTGCCCTGTTCCCGGTTCCCCTGTATACTGTGCGGGGAGGTGGTGTGTAGTCCTGCTATTCCTCTCACTGTCCCCTCTCTGCCCTGTTCCCGGTTCCCCTGTATACTGTGCGGGGAGGTGGTGTGTAGTCCTGCGCTCCTCTCACTGTCCCCTCTCTGCCCTGTTCCCGGTTCCCCTGTATACTGTGCGGGGAGGTGGTGTGTAGTCCTGCGCTCCTCTCACTGTCCCCTCTCTGCTCTGTTCCCGGTTCCCCTGTATACTGTGCGGGGAGGTGGTGTGTAGTCCTGCGCTCCTCTCACTGTCTCCTCTCTGCTCTGTTCCCGGTTCCCCTGTATACTGTGCGGGGAGGTGGTGTGTAGTCCTGCGCTCCTCTCACTGTCCCCTCTCTGCCCTGTTCCCGGTTCCCCTGTATACTGTGCGGGGAGGTGGTGTGTAGTCCTGCGCTCCTCTCACTGTCCCCTCTCTGCCCTGTCCCCGGTTCCCCTGTATACTGTGCGGGGAGGTGGTGTGTAGTCCTGCTATTCCTCTCACTGTCCCCTCTCTGCCCTGTTCCCGGTTCCCCTGTATACTGTGCGGGGAGGTGGTGTGTAGTCCTGCGCTCCTCTCACTGTCCCCTCTCTGCCCTGTTCCCGGTTCCCCTGTATACTGTGCGGGGAGGTGGTGTGTAGTCCTGCGCTCCTCTCACTGTCCCCTCTCTGCTCTGTTCCCGGTTCCCCTGTATACTGTGCGGGGAGGTGGTGTGTAGTCCTGCGCTCCTCTCACTGTCTCCTCTCTGCTCTGTTCCCGGTTCCCCTGTATACTGTGCGGGGAGGTGGTGTGTAGTCCTGCTATTCCTCTCACTGTCCCCTCTCTGCCCTGTTCCCGGTTCCCCTGTATACTGTGCGGGGAGGTGGTGTGTAGTTCTGCTATTCCTCTCACTGTCCCCTCTCTGCTCTGTTCCCGGTTCCCCTGTATACTGTGCGGGGAGGTGGTGTGTAGTCCTGCGCTCCTCTCACTGTCTCCTCTCTGCTCTGTTCCCGGTTCCCCTGTATACTGTGCGGGGAGTTGGTGTGTAGTCCTGCTATTCCTCTCACTGTCCCCTCTCTGCCCTGTTCCCGGTTCCCCTGTATACTGTGCGGGGAGGTGGTGTGTAGTCCTGCTATTCCTCTCACTGTCCCCTCTCTGCTCTGTTCCCGGTTCCCCTGTATACTGTGCGGGGAGGTGGTGTGTAGTCCTGCGCTCCTCTCACTGTCTCCTCTCTGCTCTGTTCCCGGTTCCCCTGTATACTGTGCGGGGAGTTGGTGTGTAGTCCTGCGCTCCTCTCACTGTCCCCTCTCTGCCCTGTTCCCGGTTCCCCTGTATACTGTGCGGGGAGTTGGTGTGTAGTCCTGCGCTCCTCTCACTGTCCCCTCTCTGCCCTGTTCCCGGTTCCCCTGTATACTGTGCGGGGAGTTGGTGTGTAGTCCTGCGCTCCTCTCACTGTCCCCTCTCTGCCCTGTTCCCGGTTCCCCTGTATACTGTGCGGGGAGGTGGTGTGTAGTCCTGTGCTCCTCTCACTGTCTCCTCTCTGCCCTGTTCCCGGTTCCCCTGTATACTGTGCGGGGAGGTGGTGTGTAGTCCTGCACTCCTCTCACTGTCCCCTCTCTGCCCTGTTCCCGGTTCCCCTGTATACTGTGCGGGGAGGTGGTGTGTAGTCCTGCTATTCCTCTCACTGTCCCCTCTCTGCCCTGTTCCCGGTTCCCCTGTATACTGTGCGGGGAGGTGGTGTGTATTCCTGCTATTCCTCTCACTGTCCCCTCTCTGCCCTGTCCCCGGTTCCCCTGTATACTGTGCGGGGAGGTGGTGTGTAGTCCTGCGCTCCTCTCACTGTCTCCTCTCTGCTCTGTTCCCGGTTCCCCTGTATACTGTGCGGGGAGGTGGTGTGTAGTCCTGCGCTCCTCTCACTGTCTCCTCTCTGCTCTGTTCCCGGTTCCCCTGTATACTGTGCGGGGAGGTGGTGTGTAGTCCTGCGCTCCTCTCACTGTCTCCTCTCTGCCCTGTTCCCGGTTCCCCTGTATACTGTGCGAGGAGTTGGTGTGTAGTCCTGCTATTCCTCTCACTGTCCCCTCTCTGCCCTGTTCCCGG
>JAXIVJ010015178.1:5000-32381 GCA_036785665.1 Chirona hameri
GTGATGTACGCCGAACGAACAGGCCGGGGCGCTTTGTATCGCAACGTGCAGCTCATGTTCTCCCAACTTTCGGATGATATTGTAGGGTTTAGGTCCATCGCGGAGCTACTCAGGTGGTGCCGGCCAACCGAATAGCGCTAACTCGAACGAGATCGCGACGTGCGGAGATGTTATGATCAGTAGCGACGCGGCGAGGGGTAAAGGCCGCCGCGTGACTGAATAGGTCCATAGCGCTGGCCAGGTGATTGCAATAAGTCAGCAGGCGAATACAGCCGCAACTTAGCCGAGTAGCTCTGAGCCGTGCGACCGCGGAATTTTATTAGGCTATGGTGCAGGTTGAGAGGAGGTGATTAGGGGGGGGGGGGGGCAGGAAGGGTCGAGAGCGGGTGAGCTGAGCGAAGTAAGTCCGTCGAGGAGGGCTTGCGAGGTATGCCGGTTGACAGATCTTATGAGGTTTGTGCCGCAACATGCCACACTTGTCTTCCCGACCCTCGGATAAAATGTGTAGGTCTTATGTCCATCATGGAATTCCCCAGGTCGTACCGGGCGACCGGGGAATGATGTAGCGGAGGCACCATGACGTGCGTAGGGTTAGGATCAGTAGCGACGCGGTGAAGGGTAAAGGCCGCCGCGTGACTGAATAGGTCCATAGCGCTGGCCAGGTGATTGCAATAAGTCAGCAGGCGAATGCAGCCGCAACTTAGCCGAGTAGCTCTGAGCCGTGCGACCGCGGAATTTTAGTAGGCTGTGGAAACAGTTGAGAAGCGATTAGGGGGTGCAGTAAGACGGAGTATTCCGATATAACAAGGGAAATGTAATTATATTTGTTGGAACATTAAGATCGGGGATATAATGAGGGGGAGGAAATAGTATTAGTGGGGATGTAAAGGACAGAGATAAATTAAAGGGAATTTTAGATGTAGGGCGGATTATGGGAGCCGACATGGGGAAGGGACGCCGCGACGGATCATCTGTCGGGACATACTCCGGTAGGCTTTGTCGTGGGAGGCCCTGTTCTAATATCCACCAATTACCAAACTCCACATACCATCTTGGCATACCTTATATCCGAGCAGTGAGAGGCCTATATGTTGACTGACGAATTACCAGACTCATCAAAACATATTGTGTACGAGACCGGGCAGCGCAATTGCAACTGTTTGAAATGCATATGCATTCGCGGGTATTCTGAAGAAAAAAAAAGAAGAAAAAGCGGATCGTCGTTGCCCTAAATCGATCCGGGAGGTCAAGAAACCCCCGCGCGCAAATTGTTGAAATGTTGCAAATTGTTGCAAAATGTTGCAATACGCTCTAAATATTGCACATGAAGTCCTAGAGCGCTGATTTTAACGCCATTGCAATAAGCGGCTCGAACGAATCCAGAAAAGAATATTTACAGAAAATGCAAATTTTGGATTGTTTTTTTCCCCATTTTTTTTAATGATGCAATGTTGCAAAGCCCGATTGCACGTTACAGTGACTCCTTTTTTCTACTATTTACTGAATTTTGAGACTCAAGCCATTTGTATTGTTATTTCATAACTACCTATGAGGTGGCGGACGAAGAGGGGGACATAACAGTACTAGCCGAGCTGAACTGGTAAAGTGATGGAGTCCCAAAGAACTAGACATATACGAGACAAAATGACCATGCAACTGATTAAATAAAAGGAAATACATTAAAATTATGCTGTAACCGTTTAAAGGGAAATAAAGACCTCGTCCCACAACAATGGCGTTCGCACTTGAAATCGACATATAAGGTTAAAATATGATGTAAATTCATCGCATTTTGCATATAAAATCCCTTCCGGGAGATATTTCAAGTTAAAGTTGTTAAGCGTTCCACACCTTTAACGACTGGTACTTACAAGTACTTTTCAGTTTCCATCAAACTCTATTTTTAAATTCCCAAAGAACCAAAGCAGTGCATGGTAATATCGCCGAGACAGTTGGCGATTTTTCCACCCCTATATATTTTTTGATTAGCAAAAATATATTGTTATATTTGGAAACAGCAGTCAAATTAACACGATAGAAGTGTGCCATGTCGAAAATATTGTATTCGTGTCTTGAAACCGTGGTTACAAAATGGGCGTTCTCGGGTATTTTAAGAAAAAGCTGACACGTTTATCGTATTTTGCGACCTCTAAATATCTTCCGATATAAAAATATATTATTGGAATCAGCACAGTCTAAATATCAGGAAAGCAGCGTGTCACAACAAACATTGTGCATTCGTTTCGTGAAATAGCGGAGATAAGATGGACGATTTTAGGTTATTTATAGAATACCTGGAATTTTCGCCGATTTTTTGCGACCCCTAAATATTTTTGATTAAAAAAATGTGCTACAATTGGACTCAGCGTAGTCAAAATAACCGGAAAAAGTGTGCCACCAAAAATATCTTAGATTCGTGTACAAATGAACCACCCTAGACACGGTGTAGGTGTCTGTCTGAGGCTCGATGGTGATCGATGGAGAAGATTTAGAGAATACAAGCGGTCCCCGCTTGCTTCGCTGCGCGAAGAGGTGACGCCGTTGGCGTCGGTGGGGCCGTTAACTTATTTGGGATTACACTGAATCGTTGGAAAATTGCATTTATTAACCTGTGATCCGTCAAACGGGAGTGTGTTTCAAGCGCAGCATGTTCTTCGGGAATATATAAGTAATAATATAATATTCGGTGGCTCATAGAGCCCTTCATGGAATGGGAATCCCCATGGAACCCATGGAACGGGATGGAAATGGGTGGGAATGGGGCCATTTTTGGAAATGTAACGGATTGGAACGGATTTGGCTGGAACAGACCCATATCATTTTTAGCACCACACAAAGTGAAATATGCTGAAACGGGTGGAAATGGGAGCCCCATCAATTATGAATTCGGATTTGGATTTTGATTGGAACTGAAAATGGGTTTGGGTCTGGCTGAATGGGCTGGAACGGGATGGGGCTGACAATGTGTCCCATGAAGGGCTCTAGTGGCTATTGCAAGCTTTCTCGACCCGCATTATGCCGACCAAAAGAGGTATTACAACGTTTTATTAAAACTTTATTTATAACTTTCATGTTAGTAAATACGCGTAAATTTTGGGTGAATATTGGTCAGAAATGACTGCGTTTCACAGCGGTCTACCTTTTATCGTTCAAGACCCTCAGGTTTTGACGGCATGGCGGTGTAATCAGAAAAATGTTTTTAAATGGTCAAATCGTATATCCCAAGTACATGTGAATGTATAAATACTGATGGGTAAGCTTCAGTTTTACATGCATTATAAAGCCGGTACATTTTTCTACACAATTCCGAATGTTGTATCGCTTTACATGCGATATGTTCCGAGTTTTGATTTTAATCGTGACAAACGTTGTAAAACCATGAAATTTACATAATTTCGCTATTTACTTTGCACGTGTCACGCGCTGCTCGCCTATTCACATTGCATACGCCAGCCGGCTCATTTTTCTACACGCCTGTGTTTATCCCGTGCCGATCGGACTCTAAATTACCGAGATATCGACCTGGGATGGCATCCGTGTTTCGCGTCTTTCCGCATTTTACACACACATTTCGCTGGGGTATTTCTGCATGTTGAACCAATGGAAAAACATGGCACATTCTGCATTTCAATAACGCACATTCTGGTGCGTGCTGTGACCGACACAGACATCGGAGCGTCTTGGTTTTTTCCGTGGATCGTCACAAAGCTTGAAACTGTCGTGTGTTCAAATTTCACCGTCATCTGTGCTACCGTCATCTGTGCTGCCGTCATCATATGACCTGTGATGACATCTGACCTGTTTACGGCCGCTGCCTACCTTTCGCAGGTCATCCGGACAGGAGAACATATATGCAGGCTACTGAAGCCTCTCGATTGAATATGATTAGAAATCCTTGGTCACCACGTTTATTTCATTCGGTTTATTGCTGGCCATTCTGACATTGTCGCCAAACTACTCGGGGAAAGTACTTCAAAGCGCGATAGTGTATTGAAAATCGATTATTTTCCAGATACATCCTTTGTCTAGTTCCGTGAGACAAATTATTAATCTTCTGATTTGTATGTTGCATTGTTCCTTAATCTACATACCGACCACGCGAACTGTCGGGAGTCCGCGCCAACTTCAAACCGACGGGCGGGGGCGGCTAGGTACCGCGCCGACCCCTTCTAAGACCTCAAAAACCACGCAAGGTAGTGACAAACAGAAAACAGTGTTGGATAGCTCAGGACAAGCTCTACCAAGAGCACTGCGGTAACTTTGTTTTATGTCAGGTCAATATTGAGGTCACTAGAGATCACCTAAGGTAAAATTTCGGCCATACATGGGGATCCTTCACAAGGCCTTCTTTATCTTGATAGCTTAAAAGTGAGAGCTTAAAAGTCTAGCGATGTGCAAAACACCATTTGAAAGAGAGAACAAAATTTGCTGTCTGAGCATCCCATATTTGACCTCAGGTCAATAGTAAGGAGTCAATAATAGGTCGCTAAACCTAAAGCCTTCTAAATATCGTTACACTATTCTCTAATATATTTGACAGAAACAACATACAGCGATGCCGCTTTCACCGTTGTTGTGTTTGCGTCATCGAACCGCGTCGAATGATATATATGTAGCGTTGGGGAATGACAGGGGGTCATGGGGATAGGGAGAGTGGGAGGGTTAGATAGAGGACAGGGAACTGAACCTGGTTCGTTCCGCTCTTGCGTGTGGAGGGAGAGGTACGTTGAAGAGTGGAATAGCAGTGGAGGGATACATTGTAGGGTGCGGGAATGGAGAAGGAGGTAGGAGAAGAGATAGGGGTAAAGGAGGTAGGGTATAAGAGAGAAAGACCCCCTCCTCCTGCCGTAATGGTGTAGTCCCCTTGCAGTCGTACTTCGTCAGCTTCATGGACGACCTGAAGTGAGACCTGACGTGAAACCTGAAGTGCGACCTGACAGGCTCGTAGGTCCAGGTCCGCTAGAAGTGAGACCTGACGGGCTCGTAGGTCCAGGTCCGCTAGAAGTGATGAGATATGGACGACCTGGAGTGAGACCTGACAGGCTCGTAGGTCCAGGTCCGCTAGACGTGATCAGGGATGTATGGACGACCTGGAGTGAGACCTGACAGGCTCGTAGGTCCAGGTCCACTATGAAGTGAGACCTGACGGGCTCGTAGGCCCAGGTCCGCTAGAAGTGAGACCTGACGGGCTCGTAGGCCCAGGTCCGCTAGAAGTGAGACCTGACAGGCTCGTAGGTCCAGGTCCGCTAGAAGTGAGACCTGACAGGCTCGTAGGTCCAGGTCCGCTAGAAGTGAGACCTGACGGGCTCGTAGGCCCAGGTCCGCTAGAAGTGATCAGGGATGTATGGACGACCTGGAGTGAGACCTGACAGGCTCGTAGGTCCAGGTCCACTATGAAGTGAGACCTGACAGGCTCGTAGGTCCAGGTCCGCTAGAAGTGATGAGAGATGGACGACCTGGAGTGAGACCTGACAGGCTCGTAGGCCCAGGTCCGCTAGAAGTGATGAGAGATGGACGACCTGGAGTGAGACCTGACGGGCTCGTAGGTCCAGGTCCACTATGAAGTGAGACCTGACGGGCTCGTAGGCCCAGGTCCGCTAGAAGTGAGACCTGACGGGCTCGTAGGTCCAGGTCCGCTAGAAGTGAGACCTGACGGGCTCGTAGGCCCAGGTCCGCTAGAAGTGATCAGGGATGTATGAACGACCTGGAGTGAGACCTGACAGGCTCGTAGGTCCAGGTCCACTATGAAGTGAGACCTGACAGGCTCGTAGGTCCAGGTCCGCTAGAAGTGATGAGAGATGGACGACCTGGAGTGAGACCTGACGGGCTCGTAGGTCCAGGTCCGCTAGAAGTGATGAGAGATGGACGACCTGGAGTGAGACCTGACGGGCTCGTAGGTCCAGGTCCGCTAGAAGTGATGAGAGATGGACGACCTGGAGTGAGACCTGACAGGCTCGTAGGTCCAGGTCCGCTAGAAGTGATGAGAGATGGACGACCTGGAGTGAGACCTGACAGGCTCGTAGGCCCAGGTCCGCTAGAAGTGATGAGAGATGGACGACCTGGAGTGAGACCTGACGGGCTCGTAGGTCCAGGTCCGCTAGAAGTGATGAGTATGTAGAGACAGATGTAGAGATGTAAATGGTGACGTAGTCAGATCCCCTTCCGCGTACAAAACATCTGATGGTGGTAGATGCTTTTACATTTTGAGAGGCTGATTAATCTCGTTCATGATATAGGCTGGTTACACCACATGTCCCTTCACTGCTCGAGGACGGGAAGCAGGGTCTCGCCCATGAAGGTGAGGACGATACAACGGGGAGGTGTGTACTGTGTAGGATTAGCGTCGTGTGTGACGCCCTGTTGACCATTGCCAAACTTCGTGATTCAGATCTTTCTTTAAAATCTTAAGTCGATTCGTAAGTTGGGTCATCCGTGCCATTCTCCTTACCCTTTAACACCTGCTTAACTCCCAAAACCTAATTGCCCACTTGTCGTATGCCAGCGTTGCTAAGTTGTACTTACCTTCGAGTAATGATCCGTCCGGCTGTCCTGACTGAGTGTGCACCACTCCTACTGGATCTTAACCTAAGAATTATTCTTCGTCATCCTCACTGCCACTTTCTCAGCTACAGACATTCCGCTTTCATACGCCCCCATAGTGATTTGTGCACCCCGAAAATTCCCTCCCAGTAGTGCCGGATGCCAGCTGGATGAGTGATTCTTAGGTAGGATAAACGTCCTCATCCATAAATCCTCTTAGCACTCCGCTGAACGACCGCATTGCTGCGTGCAACACCCATAATATATGTTTTTAACGCAAACAGTTCGGTTCTTACTTTAAAAGGGAGCTAGTTTATCCATAGGACTTATGAGCAGACTTGTCAATGATTCATATTTGTCATGAATCGATTCACAGTGATTCACGGACCATAATGAATGATTCAATCATGATTCAATCACTCAACATTTCCATAATGAATGATTCAATCATGATTCAGTCACTCAACATTACCATAATGAATGATTCAATCATGATTCAATCACTCAACATTATCATAATGAATGATTCAATCTTGATTCAATCACTCAACATTAAAGGGAAGTGTCGACTCCTTTGTCTAACTCCTTTGATTTTGAATGTGCGACTCTGAGATTTTATGAGCGTGATAGGGAGGTCATGCTCTACCTGTGTGCCATTTTGCATGCACATCAGAATAGTCTGCTGTTTGACCTTAAACATATGACCTGCTCTAACTCCCTTGATTTTAAATGTGCGACTCTAAGATTTTACCAGAATGATCACTAGGTCGTTATCTATCTGTGTATCAATTTTGAAGCCAATCAAAATAGTTCGCGAATGTATTTCCGAATGTGAATGTGAGGCAATTGGACACGTGTGTTGTTTATTTTGATTATAAAATGATATTTATAATAATTATTATAATTGCAAATTCCAAGTTCCAAAAGCATTAATGACTTTACGTTTCACTTTTTAAGCGAATAGAACATTTATTTTGATTTTGCATTAGGTATTATTTTTTTATAAAGCAAGATGTGGAATAAAGCGGCGCCGATGCGACAGTGATATTTGGGACATGCGGAGGTCATGCAAATGTTTGTTTATGATTTCGTTTTTGATATGGTATAGCCTAGAAATTAGGAAGAGGTGGGTACTTTTTGATAATTTTTCGTGTGAAAAAGGTGTGCGTGTACTGTGTGGTTTATGAACCAAAGTATGAGTTATCAGTTAGTTACCTTTTCTAAGTATTTAGGTACCTAACCCTAACCCTACCAGTTCCAAGGTATTCACCTAGTTAGGGCTGATTGAACAGTGGCTTTGTGCCCACTGGAGTTGGACACAAAGCCTCGCTTTCTTTACGCATAGATGAATTACAGGCTACAGCCCAGGACACAGAGCTCATATAATTGGCCATTAAGTGCCTGGTTTGTCCACAGGGCACAGATGAATGCTGGGCCGCTGTCATATTTTGTGGACAGTTTATGCTGTTCGACCAAAAAAGAATGATTCTTTGAGCGATGAATGATTCAATCAGTGACTCACAACAGGTTTGCGCATGAGGTGAATCGATTCATGAGTCATTCATTTGAAATAAGAATGAATCAATCAAAAGTAGTCGATTCACATTGAATCATTGACAAGTCTGCTTATGAGAAACACAGACTACGCTTTACTGCCCGGCTTATCCTCTCTGTCCGAGAGAGCCCCCTATACCTACTGTCGGGGCCCTCCAACCTGGGGCTCCGCCGGACCTGGGTCCTATATCCGGGCCCACCAACCTGGGGCTCCGCCGGACCAAACCCTTTAACGATTAACACCAGCCGGGCTGATGGCGGGCGACACAGATGTCCTTGCCTATATACCAACTGCGGGAGAGTACAGGTATTTCACATAAATTATCACATCACTCGGGTTTTACCAGAAACAGTTGGCCTTCAATATATCAGTAAACATTGCTCACCAAAACAAACATTAAACCTCGGAACCTTGAATTGAGTATTTAACACATCGAGCCGCACAAATTGCATTACCCTGACTTGTAAGTATTGAAGTCACATCATGGCTTGTCCCTACATAGATGTTATTACGTGAATATTATTAATTATATTACGTTAATTCCCTCAAGCTGGCGCTCCAACAGTCGTTCATCGATATTCCTTCCTCAATCCCTCTTTCAGTCACATTCCGAATTAGAGCACTAGGTAATTTACACAAGGCTATATTTACAGAAAATAGTGCACCAATAGCTTAAGTTAATTGTCTCGTGAACACAATATAATTCGTCTTATAGGCAGCAGTTCTAATAGTCAGCGAAATTAAGTCAGTCACATCAGTCACATCAGTTCGAACAGTCAACCAGTCAAATAAATCCCATCGGCAACCACCACCAGCATTGGCACAAGCTCCATAATCGGTTGCATTTAAAGCACGAGAGTTATAAAAGACGCAAACATAAACGTCCATACCATATCATAATTTGTATTTACGTTAGAAGTTATAACTAGTCAGGCAAACAATATATGCTAATTTTCAACCATACACATACTCGCGTAGGCATAATTAAGAATATCGTGACTATATTACCAAACAAATGCTCAAATGGCAGGGGAGTTAAAAGATAAAAAAAGAAGAAAAAAACGGCTGAAACACTGTGCAAATTACATTTTGATGGTATTCAGATGCACAAGCAAATTAACTGAGCATGGGATATAAGGAGGGTATACGGATTTTGCAGACTTTCCGACCTTACTTGATGATGCACGTTCTTTTTCCAGTCTCCAATATGAATTTACAGAGCTAAAAACAACAGCAAATCTTGAAGGCCATCACCGACATAACTATCTTGGGTCTGCCTTTCCAACCTGACTTGTAGTGATGGTACTTGACGCGGCTTCTTGTCACCCGTACGAATTTGGCAAATAAAACAAACAACAAATTTTCCTCCGAGACTGAGGCTCGCGGCGAGGAGCCGCGGCCCCAGCCTGCCTCCGTCCCTGCTCACTCCCCAATTCCGTCTCCAGCCCTGAATCCCTCTCCTCCCTCCGTTACCGCTCACTCCCGTCTTCCCCGTCTCTCGTCTCTCCCGCCTGACCCAGCTGCCGCGGCCCGTGGATGCCTGCGGCGGCCGGAAGCCGACTCCACCGCCCCGGGCCGTTGCTTGCTGCCTCCTTATTGGTCCTTCTGACTATCCAGCGTAGCTGCAGCTGCCGTAGGGCGGCTGCAGCTGCCGGAACTGGCTGCAGCGGCCCCGGTGGGCGCCTGCGGCGGCGTTTGACCGGCGCTCGCTGACGTGATTTAGGTCAGATCCTGCGTAGAGGTTTCTGCCGAACGCCGTACGCGACGCGGCCGCTGGCCGGCGCTCACGTGTAATGGTGTCGCTGGGTCGTGATAACAGCGTCGTTTCATGGGCCGGGTGTGCCCCTAATAACGACACCCCGCCGGTGTCCGGCTTTTGACGAGGGTGTTTGTCGTCTGCATGGGTGGCCTCAGCCGGCGTCTGCGCTGTCAGAAGGTTCTGATGTCCCCACAGCCACCGTTCTTTCCATGTTCAATTTTGAAATATATAGCTTTTGCAAAGTTTCTCTTGTTTTACTTATATTTGTACACCGCTTTGTTTGTTTTGGGTGTAATTTTAAAATGTGACTCGCTACACGTACACCCGGCTGGCGCTCCTCCCCGCCATCGTCTCGCTTACTCAGCTGTTCTGGCGATGACTGTGATGACTGCAGTTGCTAGACTTGCAGTCTCGGGCTTCTGACCTGAATTTTTGCATGTCTGGGTTGGATGCGATGAGCGGGGTCTGCCGCTGCTGGCTCGGAATGCTTTGTCAGGCCCGGTGCATGGGAAACATGCTGAGAAGATGCACCCCGTTACATATACAGTGATCCATTTAGGTCATATCCAAAAATTTACCTGACTGAGGTCAGGTCAAAGTCAGGTCAAGGTCCATTTGGCAATACTTGACGTATCTCGACAAGACAAATATGATGGACAAACATGATGGAAATGGAAACTAGGCATGACCCGGGGAACACTGCAGAGTTGAATTCGTGGAGGTCTCAGGACAAAAAAATGTCAGATGGATCTTTGGGTTTGGCACACGAACTTATGGATCTATTGAAAACTCGGCAAATTTGACTACATCCTATGGATGGGAAGCGATCTAATTTTCCCCATCGACTTAATATGATGGGGAGGTCACGAAATGCACCTGACCTTATGTCTCTAATACAAATAATAAAACATAGCGTAATTGTATGGTTATTATTGTCAGATTAACTAACGCCGTGCCGGGGTTTGGACGCCCTCCCTAAGGTTTTTCGAGGATAGCGGAAAAAAAACGGCGGAGCGCAGTGACTCTGTTTCTGGCACAGGTGTTTGGGCATAAATTTACCACATTGTGTAAAATTCTTGACCTCGGATCATCTCAGGTCAGGTCACCAGGCCAGGTCACGTCACCCCACCTAAAAACAAGTTTGCGGTAGTACCACAGCCACAGTTTTTGGCCGATCGGTTTCAAAATTACAGTATTTAATTAGACCATAAGTACCAACCATTCGTTCATCTCAGATTGTTTATATCGGTGATCTAAGGTCAGGTCAATTTCGTGACCTCCCCATTATAAGTCAATGGGGAAATACACAAATGCTTCCTATTCAGAGAATATACATTAGATCATGTCAATTCTTTCAGAATCATGTTATTTTAGCTCATTCTTGATGACACAGGTTCAGTTGTTGCTCAGTGGCCTCTGCAAGGTCAGCTGAGGTCATCTGAGGTTACCAGCACTTTTTGCCGATCACTCTTGATAGAATGAACATAAAGACGTCCGAATAACACCACTGTGTTTGTTTCGTCCAGCTGCATCGCGCTATATACCACATGATCTACCTGGATAACCAAATGACCTTGAGCTGAGGTCAAATTTTGAAGTTGACCTAACCCGGTGACCGTTAAAATGTTGCGAAGCATCTTGACGAGACAAACACGATGGTGGCAATATTATTGTTCTATGTTGAACCAATACAAAGATATTCACGATTGTTTTGGGGAGAAAATGCCATCGTGACCTTCGGTGACCTCTGGAGCCTAAACTATTGACCTCAGCTAAAATTTGAGGACACCTTGGTGATTGAATTTTTCAAGAGCTTTCGATTGCTGCTTTTTCCATTTATTCTTAGCTATCATAGTTCCCTAGATATTTGGGGGTTTCTAGAGCAAAGTCCTAAAACCGGAATTCTGACCTTTGGTGACCTCTGGTGACCTCAATATTGACCTGAGCCAAAAATTCCAGAAATAATTTCGGCATTTTTTTTTGACGAGCCATCGAACGGTGGATTCCGGCTACTCCCCATATGAGCCGAGTTAGAAGGGTATTGCAAGATGTTCGGACGCCCCCCCCCCCCCCCGGCACGGCGAAGATGGCGCCGAGCACCGACACGGCGCGGGTTAAATCCCGTGAGTTTTGAAGGTCTCGGTCAAACACTGAGGCTGTGTGTGTGACACGATCTTAAACATTTTTGGATGTAATGTTACTTGACGCAACCTACTGACCTGACCTGAGATGCTCAGAGACGAAATAATTTTATAAGATGTGGGCAATCGATGGGAAAATAGCTGTGCCAAAATTGGTGGCGCTGGGTGCCGCCGTTTTTCCCACGAATTCCAAACCCTAAAGCGCGAAAATAAAAAAGGCTCCGCCATTTTTCCCGCTGTTCCCGAAAAACCTGAACTGGCCTGTTCCCACTCCGTCGCGAGGCCGGTGATGTTCTAGCCATATTGAGATGACAAAACTTAAAACTTAATGTGCGTTATCAAACTGTAGCTTACTTCTTGGACCTATAGCAAACTCCAAAGCGTATCAAAACAAGAAGCAAGAGAGCAGCTATTGATATTTATCCGATCGATTCCTCGACAATCTTCGTTCGTTTATCCAATCATCACACTGGCGGCATTGTTCATAGCTTCCCACATTTGACCATTGTACCGCTAAGCCGAACACCAAGCGGATCCCTGTCAATCCACTGACGCCGACACCGCCCCCGCCCCCGCCCCCGCCCCCGCCCCCGCCGCCGGTCCGGTGGCTCACGTCAGCTGTGGTGGGCGGACCATCCCCTACCCAAGCCGGGAAGAGACAAGGCCGCCCGTGTGCCGCCAGGTCCAAACAAGGCGCGATCCGGCGGCTTTGAGTCAGCAGTGATCGGGACGTCACGGTGACCGGTCGGGGATCGGTGACCGGTCGGGGCCGGCCGGCCGCCGCAGTCGGCGTTACGTTCGTCACAGAGCCGTGCTGCCGCGCCGCGCCGAGCTCATCCAGTCGATACGCCGCCCGCCGCACCATGGAAATACGACAACAACGCCGACCGTGAAACCCGCTACAGCCACCGCCATAGCCACCGCCGCCGACGACGACGACCCCATCGCCGCCGCCGCCGGCGCCGCTGACGGATTGACAGAGGAGCGCGCGCGTCCGCCGGGGACGGCGGGTGTCGTCGGGTGTCGGCGGGCGGCCCGGGTCTGACCGGACCAGCTCTGGAGTGGGACGGAGGCAGACGGGGACGCACGTCAGTGCACCTCCGAGGACCCAGCTGTGACGGCCGTGTGTAGGGAGCAGTGGACTAGTGAAGTAGTGTGAAGAGTGCTGCGCGGTGCGGATAGGACGGGTGGAGTGCTGGAGTGCTGTTGTGTGTGTAATTCAGGGAAAGGCAAAACTGCCCTTTTAGCTGCAGATTGATTGCGGCAAACGAGTGGCATTGCGCATAGGTGTTAAAGACGGCTCAATTCACAATCTAGAAAGTTCAATCCACAATCCGTCTCATTTGACGCGTGGTGCTCGGTTGGCCCGTGCAGGACGTTCCTTCAAGAACACTCATCTGGCGCATGGTGGGCGTGCACTTTTGCTCCCTCTCATCCACCATTCGCCCTTTCGGCTATAGCTTACATAATCCTCTATTTCATACTAGCAAGGTGACGTCACTCAGCTGACCCCGCCCATCACCAGCTTCGGTCCGCCTCCGGTGCAGTCATGCGCTCTAAGAACTTCTTCCTGGGCGGTCGGTTCCGCACGTTCAACCTGGGCGCGTCGCGCACCCGGCCCCGGTTCGACTCGGTGGGCCCGGGAGGCGAGCCTGCCGACGTCGGCGGCGGTGGCCTGCCTCTGACCGAGGTCACCCAGCTACCGCACGCAGAGCGCATCAGCGAGCCGGCCCCGGTGGCGGGGATGACCAGCCAGCTGCCGCTCAGCCTCGCCCAGCGGCTGAAGCTGGAGCGCGCCGGTCAGCCCGCCGGCCGCTTTCGCACGCGGTACGACCCGCGCGTGCTGGCCAAGTACGACGTGAAGGCGCTGGTGGGTCGCGGCACCTACAGCCGCGTGGTGCGCGCCGAGAGCCGCCTCACCCGCCGGCCGGTCGCCATCAAGATGATCGACGTGGGCGCCGGCAAGAGCTCGGCGCGCGACACGTTCGACTCGGAGCTGCGGATCCTGCGCAAACTGCGCCACTCGAACGTCATACAGCTGGTGGAGGTGGGTGCCAGGAGCGGAGCGGCTCTTCTCAGAGCTGCCAGGGTGCTGGGAGTGGCTCCTCAGAGCTGCCAGGGAGCTGGGAGGGGCTCTTCAGAGCTGCCAGGGAGCTGGGAGCGGCTCCTCAGAGCTGCCAGGGTGCTGCGAGCAGCTCCTCAGAGCTGTCAGGGAGCTGGGAGGGGAGCGGCTTCTCAGAGCTGTCAGAGTGCTGGGAGCCGCTCCTCAGAGCTGCCAGGGTGCTGGGAGGGGAGCGGCTTCTCAGAGCTGTCAGAGTGCTGGGAGCCGCGCCTCAGAGCTGCCAGGGAGCTGGGAGGGGAGCGGCTTCTCGGAGCTGTCAGAGTGCTGGGAGCGGCTCTTCAGAGCTGCCAGGGAGCTGGGAGCGGCTTCTCAGAGCTGCCAGGGAGCTGGGAGCGGCTTCTCAGAGCTGCCAGGGTGCTGGGAGCGGCTTCTCAGAGCTGCCAGGGAGCTGGAAACGGCTCAGAACTGGCAGTCCATGCTGAATTGGGCCGTCCAGAGGCAGTGTTTGAGAGGGGGCTGGAAACGGCTCAGAACTGGCAGTCCATGCTGAATTGGGCTGTCCAGAGGCAGTGTTTGAGAGGGAGCTGGAAACGGCTCAGAACTGACAGTCCATGCTGAGCTGGGCCGTCCAGAGGCAGTGTTTGAGAGGGGGCTGGAAACGGCTCAGAACTGGCAGTCCATGCTGAGCTGGGCCGTCCAGAGGCAGTGTTTGAGAGGGGGCTGGAAACGGCTCAGAACTGGCAGTCCATGCTGAGCTGGGCCGTCCAGAGGCAGTGTTTGAGAGGGGGCTGGAAACGGCTCAGAACTGGCAGTCCATGCTGAATTGGGCCGTCCAGAGGCAGTGTTTGAGAGGGGGCTGGGGTTGTCATGGAGGCTGGTACGCCGCGGCGCCGCGACGACTCCTATTGATCAAACAATACAATCTGCCGCGGCCGAATCCCTGATCGGTACCCAGCGTATCTTCGATCGCGGACAGGTTCAACTGGTTAGCGTTTAGAAAGCACCAGCGGTTATAGTACCAGGGAGGTGAAGTTGTCACGGATACGAACAGATGTCAGTGAAATTAGCCAACAGCCAACAAAACAGAAATTTGCAACGGCCACATTGTTCGCCGAGAACACGCATGTAGGTCAAGTCGCATACGAGGATTACGAATCGGATGTTATTTTTAATGACAAGGTCACCCACCAAGGTCAAACTATTAAAATCGAACTTAGGTAACTTTTTACGGACAAACGGCACGGTTCTTAAAGGGCACCAATCGAAAGAGCGCATAAAAATCCAGGTGGGACTTTCATCGAAATTTCGATCAGGGTCACCCAAGGTCACCCATCAAGGTCAAACTATCAAAATCCCTCAAAATGGACCTTAGGTACCTTTTTACGGACAAACGGTGCATTGCACGATTTTTTTTTTTAAAGGGCACCAATCGAAAGAGCGCATCAAAATGCAGGTGGACACCCGCCGAAATTGTTATCAAGGTGACCCAAGGTCATCCATCAAGGTCAAACTATAAACATCCCTCAACATCGACCTTAGGTACCTTTTTACGGACAAACGCTGCATTGCACGATTTTTAAAGGGCACCAATCGAAAGAGCGCAACAAAATGCAGGTGGGACTTTCGCCAAAATTTTAATCAGGGTCACCCAAGGTCACCCATCAAGGTCAAACTATTCAAATCGAACTTATGTACTTTTTACGGACAAACGGTGCATTGCACGTTTTTAAGGGCACCAATCGAAAGAGCGCATCAAAATGCAGGTGGGACTTCCTCCAAAATATTGATCAAGGTCACTGAAGGTCACCAGTCAAGGTCAAACTATCGAAATCCCTCAAAATCGATCTTATGTACCTTTTTACGGACAAACGGTGCATATGATCGAAATTTCGGCGAAAGTCCCATCTGCATTTGTATGCGCTCTTTCGATTGGTGCCCTTTAAAACAAAGTACAATGCACCGTTTGTCCGTAAGAAGATACTTAGGTTCGATTTTAATAGTTTGACCTTGATGCGTAACTTTGACATTAAAAATAACATCAGATTCGTAATCTTCGTATGCGACTTGACCTACATCAGCTACATGCGTGTGTTGGACGAACAATTTGGCCATTGCAAATTTCTGTTTTGTTGGCTGTTGGTTAACTTCACGGACATGATATCCCCAGAGATTATCGGGGACAGGGCATAGGCCAAGGCCATACACAAGGCAAAGACATCCTTATAACAACCAGCAGGATCTTTCACAAATTAGCAGTCCAGATTTTCCCGGTAGTGTTGGCGACTTCAACCAGGCACTGAATATCATTCGTTGTGATGGGAACGGGCAATAGAAATTGGCAGATTCCAATCGCCGATTTAAAATCACCACCGCTTGTGTTTGTGAAAACACGTGTGGGTCACGTTTGTGAAACACTTATTGACATCAGTGGCGGATCCAGGGGGCAGGGGGGCAACATGGCTGGCAGCCCCCCCCCCCCCCCCCCAATGAAAATTGGCGCTCCTTTCGGCGCAGGGGCACTAGTTTTGCGCCGAAGGTGCAATCTGGGCGCCGCAGTCGCGCCTGGAGTGACACATTACGCGCCTCAGGTGACACCGGATGCCTTCAAAGATCAGCGTTATCGTACACTAAACATGCACACAATGCCGTCTTACAGTGACGGCACTCTTGCAGCCAGTGACGGCCCTTCTCCGGCCAGTGACGGCGCTCCTCCGGCTAGTGACGGCGCCCCTCCGGCCAGCGACGGCGCTCCTCCGGCCAGTGACGGCGCCCCTCCGGCCAGTGACGGCCGGAGGTGCGGCCCTCTCAGGCCTCGACAATCGCCCTCTCAGACCAGCCTGGGGTCCGCTCAGGACTGGCAAGGGTTCTGTCAGGCCTAGACATATCTGAAGGGGCATTAAACCATCTAAGGACCCCTCATGCCGAACGAGGGACCCTGAGGCCGGCAAGGGGCCCGCTCAAGCTGACTGAGTTCTCCTTCAGGCCGATTGAGGTCCTCTCAAGCCGACCGAGGACCGCTCAGGTTGACTGTGGGCCCATCAGGCTGACCGCGTTCCCCTTCGGGCCGCCGGAATGTCCCAGCTTTCCGTGCTAGTCTGAAGCGTGCAATATTGGCAGCACGACCCTGGTGTGACTCTGAGTGTCTTATCTGCACCGTGTTAGCTGCTTTAGTGCCTCTTAGGCCCATCTCTTGTTTTATCTTTATTGACGTGCCAGATGAAAGGCCCGCTCAGGCAGATAGAGGGCCCCTCAAAATGACCGAAGGCCCCTTAAAGCCCACAGAGGTCCCTTCAAGCTGACCAAGGTCCACCTCGAGTTGACCTAGGGCCCATGAGGCGGACTGATGGTCCTCAAGCTGACTGAGGGTCTCTAAGCCAACTGAGGGTCCATGAAACCGACCGATGGCCCTTCATGCCGACCGAGGACTCCTCAGACTAAACACGGGTCACTCCCTCAGGCAGGCAGAGGGCCATTCAGTATATCCAAGGGCCCCGGGTTGACAAAGGCCCCCTGAAGCCGACCGTGGGACCCTCAGACCGACAGAGGCCCCCTCAGGTCGACCGAAGGCTCCCTCAGTCGGACAGAGGGCCGCTCTGGCGGACAGAGGGCCACTCAGGCGGACAGAGGGCACCTCATGCCGACAGAGTGCCACTCAGGCCTACACAGGACCCCCTTAGGCCGACCAAGGACCCCTCAGGATGACCAAAGGCCTTCTTAACCGACCGAGTTCCTTTCAAGCCGACCGAGAGCCCCTCAGGCCGACAGAGGTCACCTAAGGTCAGCCGAAGGCCCCCTCTTGTCGACTGAGATTCCCTCAGGCTGACCAAGGGCCCCTCAAGCTGGCCGAGGGCCCCTCAAGCTGGCCAAAGGCACCTCAGGCAGACTGAGGGCCTCCCAGGCCGACAGAGGCCTCCTTAGACCGATCAAGGGCCTCTCAGGATGACCGAAGGCTCCTTAACCGACCGAGGCTACGATATGCCGATCGAGAGCCCCCTCAGACCGACAGAGGCCCCTTAACCCGCGCCCCGCTGGGGTATTCAGCCGAACACGCCCCGCTGGAAGGGGGGCAGATTCTGCCCCCGTTATCTTCCGAACCAATAACCGCAGCGAGACGACGCACAAGGCCGCAATCGAAAGCTCTCAATGAGACGCATATATAAGCATACATAATGTTTTCTCTCTTCAAAATAAGGTCACATGTCAGGTCACGGTCAGGTCAAAGGTCAAAATTGAGGTATTTGAGTTTATGGGCCATACTTTCCATCTAAAGCCTTAGATTGCGACTATTATCGCACAAAGTGCTCTTAAAGGATCTCCCGTATAAGCGAAAGTGAAATGATAAGCAAAGGTCAAGGTCAAAGTCAGGTCACAAAAGGTCACTATTGGCAATAGGCCTACGAAAGCCATTGGACACATGTTTTATGGGTTATTTTACACGTATAATTCGATAGTAGCAGCCATGTTCACAACCTGACCCCATATAATGGCCCACAAGTCAATGTCAGGTCATACAATGTCAAATTTGAAATTGATTAATCAAAATAAAAAGGCATGTTTCTAGACCAGTTCTGTCTCATCAATACAGTGGCATTTATTTGTCTGTATCTGGTCACCAAAAGCCAAAAAGCGCAACTTAAATCAATGACGTTATGAGTTACTTATACTTAGGGAGCCATAAGTCATTCAAATATAAATATATTGCTTTGAAATTTGGTTTGGGTATCTTCCATACCTAGTTCTATAATATATACTCCGTTTTTTAACATCTTCAACAATATTGATTTTGTGGAAATTTTCCGATAAAAAAACAATGTGATTTTTGTTGTTGTTCAAACCCCCCAAATTTCGCAAAGTCGAGATAGCCATTTTGAAGAGAATGTCATTTCCTATCTTTTCGCGTTTTTTATTTGCAATTCAAAACTCGTTTTTCTACGGGTTTGCAATCACTTATCGTTTTTCCACCAAAAATGGCATGACATGATGTCATTAAATTGCCGCCCTCATGACCATGGCGGCCCCGTCAGGTGCCGAAAAATGAGCCCTTTGGGCCTGCAGCCCCCCCCCCCCCCCCAATGACAATCCTGGATCCGCCCCTGAATGACATGTCGCATTATGATATTCATGCGAATAGCTCATGGTATTTTCCCGCAGCTCCTTCGATACTTCGATATCTCATCTTTCAGGAAGAACTACCTGGACACCACTCACTTTCATAATGGGATTTTAACTGATGCCTATAGCAATTTTTAAGGCCACGTTGAGAAATCACTTACTACATACCTACTCTGTTTAGTTGTAAGGACCAGAGTCTGGTCAATAATCTGGATCTGGATCAATAATATTCGGCAGGGAGGACCTAAAGACCTTTACTAAAGATTACTTTACTAAATACCATTCTGCCGAATATTATTGATGTTTTGTTCTGTCATTCAGCGCTGTGTCAAAAAGCTGCATATGGAAGCATGTGTTAAAAGCAGCATTAAAGGACCAGCGAGCCAACCCTTCGCCACGAACGACATTATGCTAGTTGTGTAAGCAATTATAGGAAAATAATTGCATTTTAATTTACTGGTTTTATAAATGATTATTTTAACATAAGTTCCAAGCTTCTTCATTCTTTTTTCGACGTGCACACAATGTCATAACAACATGCGCCACTTTTGCATCTATACTGAAAATGCACGCCAATGCTTTCGAAATATATTGCTTTGGAAACATTGCTTTTTGGGGTATATCTTGATAGTTTAGCCAAACGAATGTCATATTCCATTTTCAAATACCCAAAACAAAAAACAAAAACAAAACAAAAAAGGTACAAATACCCCATATTCGCTTATTCGCAGCGATTTGGGAAAGTGACTGGTTTCATTTAAGAACAGTCACAATCTCACGGCCGAAACTGGACGAAACATTACTGAGTCCGAACACACTCAGTTGCAAGCTGCCAACTGCCCGGCGGACCCAGTACGACTGGTCACGTGACAGGTCAGCTGGCCGGCCAATCAGAGAAACGAGCCGGCCAGTCGGGCGGTAGTCGACCAATCAGAGCAGTTAGATCCCCGGGTGTGATCGACCGACAGAGGCTCTTGAAATAGTAAGTTAGATGCTGTGGTATGTACAACTTCCCTTAGCTTTTATGATTTTTAGCAATATTTACGAGCATGTGATACTGTTGGCAGCGGCCCAGTGGCGCACGCAGGATTCCATTTCGGAGGGGTCAGAGCCCTAAGAGCGGGCCCCCTTGTGTGCGGGTCCCCACCTGTTTTTTAATAGAAAACTTCGCGGATTTCGGTCACTTGTTTTTTAGCGGGCCCCTTACAGCATGGGATCTGAGACATGATAATTATCTTGGCAATGTCGTGTAAGGTGCGTGTGCTACTGATGTGCGAATTTTAGGTGCGTGTGCTATTGATGTGCGAATTTTAGGTGCGTGTGCTATTGATGTGCGGTACAAGTACAACTGTCTAGAGTTGACGAAATGAGGTCAATGACAACACGCAGTAGTGGTGAACCGATACGGTATTTTCGTCGCAGGTATGTGTGATCAGTTGGCGCGATACATAGCTGATTTTTACAACACACAGCATCGCAACAAATGTGGAGACCGCCACCGGAATATGGCAATGTGAGGATACTGCCACCGGATGTGGCACCGGATTTGGCAGTGTCTCGCGCATGGCTTGGGAAGACATAACCAACAGATCCAGGGTCTGGTGTCAACCAGTTTCTGCGTAGATGTCTGGCAGCTGCGCACAGGCTTTCTGTAGTTTGGTCAAAATGAGAGCAGCACGGGGAACAGATCAGAACAGACCCCTACCAGAAACTGGCCCGCATCAAGAATATGCAAGGCTTGGCCCTGTTGTGACCGGGCCCTCGTCCTGACCGAACCCAATATCACGCCTTTGCCTGCACCGGGCCCCTGCCTCGATCGGGCCTGACCAAGACCGGGCCCCAACCAGAAACGGGCCCGTATCAAGAATATGCAGGGACCGGGCCCTGTTGTGACGGAGCCCTCGTTCTGACCGGACCCCATATCACGCTTTTGCCAGCAGCGGGCCCCTGCCTCGATCGGAACTGACCAAAACCGGGCTCCTACCGGAAACGGGCCCGCATCAAGAATCTCCAAGGACCGAACCCTGTTGTGACCGGGCTCTCGTCCTGACCGGGTCCCATAACACGCCTTTGCCAGCACCGATCCCCTGCCTCGATCTGACCCCTACCAGGAACGGGTCCGTATCAATAATTTGCAAGGACCGGGCCCTGTTGTGACGGGGCCCTCGACCTGACCAGCACCGCACAGATCAAGGCAGGTCCCCATATCATACCTCTGCCAGCACCGGGACCCTGCCTTGATCGGGCCCCTACCAGGAACTGGCCCCTACCAGGAACTGGCCCCTACCAGGAACGGGTCCCTACCAGGAACGGGCCCCTATCAGGAAGGGACCCGTATCAAATAATTTGCCAGGAGCGGGCCCTGTTGTGTCCGGGCCCTCGTCCTGACCGGGTCCCATGCCACGCCTTTGCCAGCACCGAGTCCCTGCCTCGATCGGGCCTGACCAAGACCGGGCCCCTACCAGAAACGGGCCCGCATCAAAAATATGCAAGGACCGGGTCCTCGTCCTGACCGGGCCCCCAATATCACACCTTTGCCAGCACCGGGCTCCTGCTTCGATCAGGCCTTACCAAGACCGGACCCCTGCCAGGTATGGGACAGAATACGGGTCCTTTTGATGCTGGCCCCCTCAGAAATTTCGGGGGGGGGGGGGTCAGCTGACCCCTTTGACCCCCCCTGCGTGCGCCACTGAGCAGCGTCATGATTGCGAACAATTTTTTTTTCTCGCAAAGTGCAATGACTTTGTTCATAATGCACGGGGGTAAGACGCCCACTTCCAGCTCGGGCACTCGGGGCGTCCAATGGGCGTCTTAGCCCAAATACCTAATGTTTAAGCAGATTAATAATTATAAGTACCAGGTGACCTGTGGTGTTAAGTTAAGGGCATACTCATATCAATTCGCATAAGCGCAAAACTGCATAGCACACTTTTTATTTCTCCGTCACCCTTGAGGCGAATGAATTTTCCCCACACTCACCCAAAACCTAATGATCTCAAGCGAAGAGCTCCTCCTGACCGTGCAATGGCGGATCCAGGGGGGGGGGGTGGCAGGGGCTAAATAAAGCCCCCACCCATCCCAAGCTCGACCGGGGCGGCAATATAAATTAGCCCCCCCCCCCAAAAAAAAATAAAAAAAATAATAATAATAATAATAGTAATCCGCTGAAACTGGCGATGAAAAAATGGGTACCTACTTACTGCATACGGAAAAATAAATTTTTCCGAAAGTAATATTGTTTTTTTTTGCCTCGTTCGTGTTTTCTCTATTTTGTAGCATTTTGGTACCAGTAGGGATAGGGAACGTGGTGCGTCTGACGCGATTTTGGAGTGATTCACAACCAACGTCAGTTATAATTTTTCCACGCAGCGTCACAGTCTTTGGTCTCCTGATGCCTAGAGTAGCGGAGCTTGAGGCGCAGTTAAGTAAGTGTAGGTGTAGAGATGAGCCGCAGGAGGGTGTAGCTCCTGACCAAGGAACGTATGCGCAGATCGTGGTTAGGGGGTCAGAAAAGGAGCCTACAGGATCAGGGACCAGTGGTAGTTCTGATAGGGGCATAAGGGAGGAGGATAAGGCAAAGGTGGATAGTGCGGCTGGGGTTTGGAAGTGTGTTGGAGGGTCACGTTTCTGGAGACTCAACATTGTGGAAAGTAATGCTAGGGCCACAGACAGTAAGGATGAGGAGGGGTGCTGGGTAATGGAGGGTGGTAGCAGAATCTGGAGGAGGAAGAGGGAAGGGGATCAGGAGGGATGGACAAAAGTTCAGGGTAGAGTCAGGCAGTACAGCCCCAGGGAACATCAGCAGGTTACAATAGCAAATAGGTTCAGTGCGTTAGAGTCAGCAGCTGAAAGTGACAGGGAAGAGATTCAGCATTTAGTGGTTGGGGACTCAAGGGTAAGGCCCTTAAGGCGAACATTCTGTGGGAAGAGGGACAGATGTATAGTCAAACCGGGGGCAAGAGTAGTTGATATGGGCCCTGTCATTGAGGCAGAACTTGGTAGGAGTAGCCCGGAGACAGTTATAACAGGTGGGGGTGAACAACATAGGACCTAGGCAGAGTGTGAGAATAGTAGCGGAGTACCGGAGCCTGCTGCAGAGGTTGAAGGAGTCCAGGAAACCAGTCATTATGACTGGCATCCTCCCTCGCTGTGGAGCCAGTGAGGAGTGGTACTCGAGAGCTCTGTCTGTGAACAGCTCAGTTCAGAACTTATGTTCAGCTATGGGGCTTAGTTATGTAGACTTATGGGATCAGTTCTATGAGTGGCGTAGGTACTATATGAAGGATGGGCTTCACTTATCGGATGAGGGGGCAAGGGCTTTGGGAGATGCCTACAGAAGTGTCATTCAGGGAAACTAGGTAGGAGGGGAGGTTCAGGGACACTAGTACTAGGGCATCAGGAAGTAAGCATTGGTAGAAGTTCATGTCAGAATAGGACAGTAGATCATAATTCCCTCAGAATTAGTAGAGTCAGCTCAAAGTATAAGATCACATGTGTGTTGCTGAATGCCCAAAGTATTAGGTCTAAATTTGATGAGTTTGAGTGTTATGTTGCCCTTGAAAGGCCTGATATCATTTGTGTAACCGAGACATGGGTTAGTGAGGGGTATAATAGGGATAGGCTACAGGATTTCGAGTTACAAGGGTATAACATGTTCTCATACTGCAGAGAATCACGGCAGGGAGGCGGAGTGTTTGTATATGTAAATAGCTTGTACTGCACTACTAGAGTTGATGATTCTAGTAAAGTAAAAGAAGTAGAATCAATCTGGCTTGACATCAAAATTGGTACAGGAAACAGAGGAAGGTTGAGGATAGGTGCATTTTACAGACCAGGGAATCTTCCAAGGAACTCCCAAGCTGAAACAGACCAAGATATTTGTGAGGAAATACGTAGGAACTTTCGGGCTCAGTGTCTTATTATGGGAGATTTTAACTTAAGAGGATACGAAAGTATAGCAGAGGAAACAAATGAGTGTAGGTTGTATAGGCAAATCTTTGAAGAGGAGCTTTTCATGCATCAGTTTGTAACAGAGCCAACCAGACATTGCTCCATTCTAGACCTTGTATTCTCAGACAACAGTGATCTAGTTAGTGACATAAGTATTTGTGCAGGTCTAGGAACCAGTGATCACAATATGGTTAAATTCAATATCTCATCAGAAATGAGGCCCCAAAGATAACCTTATTATGGTTCCAAACTTCAGCCGGGCTGATTTTGATGGTATTAGAAATGACCTCGCACAGATAAAATGAACGTTGAGTTGGCAGGTTTAGATGCATGTGAGGCCTGGAATGTTTTCAAAGCTAGATTAAGCCAAATTCAAAATCGGCATATACCCCTCAGGCACAAACGTAACAGAACCAAGGGCAATCCAGTTTGGCTTACCCCAGAAGTAAGGAGTGCTATACAAGCTAAAAGAAGTGCATTTGCATTTTGAAGGGATCTTCACTAGATATAAATCAGAAGGCCTACCAGAATGCAAGACATTCAGTTAAGAAAAAGGTCAGAGCAGCTAAAAGGGCAAAGGAACTTGATTTAGCTAGACATTGTAATGCAGATAGTAAGAAGTTCTTCAGTTTTTATAAGTTAAGTACAGTTTCCAAAAATATAGGTCCATTTAAGGTAGAAGATGTGTTAGTTAGCAAGGACAGTGAAATTGGTTGAAGTGCTTAATGATCAGTTTCAATCTGTCTTTACTATCGAGGACCAGAGTAGTATTGCAGCACTTCAGCCTGAGCTAGAGACAGAGAGACTATAAGGAGAGCTAGGTGGCATAAGTAGTGAACTTGTTCTAGAATATCTAAAGAAAGTAAGGCCTAACAAGGCAGAAGGGACCTGATGAAATCCATGCTAGACTTTTAGGGAATCTGAAAGGGAGTTGTCGGTTCCATTAGCCATAATATTTTCTAAATCACTTGCAGATAGTAAAATTCCACTGATTGGAAAAGAGCAAATGTTGTTCCTATTCATAAAAAGGGAGATAGAAGTAAAGAGGAAAACTATAGACCAGTTAGTCTGACCTCATTAGTCTGCAAGGTGCTTGAATCAATCATCAAAGATAAGATTGTTGAATTCTTGGGAGCAAAATGAACTCATCAAGGATACACAGCATGGCTTTAGGAAGGGCCGTTCTTGTTTAACTAATCTTCTGGAGTTTTTGGATGTTGCAACAGATAGCTTTGATCAGGGTAAACAGCTAGATGTAGCTTTTCTTGATTACTCACTCAGCATCGCGATTCTGGTTTTTGAAGTCTTTCGGTTTTCAGTTCTTTTGTATATGATTGGTTTGTTATTTTTGATTTCTTGTGTTGAGATACTTTAGAGGTCGGGGGCGTTCGTGTGTTTTCATTTGTTTCTTTCGTCTCTTGTCGTCGTGTTTTAGTTCGTTGTGGGGGCGGGCGCATTTTTGGGTCTGGTGCTCGCAATTGAGAACAGTATAGACAGCATAGTCTTGAAATTTGCAGATGATCTAAAAGTTGTCAGGATTATTAGAGGAAACATGATCAGGATGTTTTTCAATCAGATCTGGACAAGCTAGTTGAGTGGTCTGAAGCATGGCAGATGAAATTCAATTTGAGTAAATGTAAGATTATGCACGCTGGACGGGTTAGCAGTAAACATAGGTATGAATGGGTGGGCAGAAAATGGAGCAGATTGAAAAGGAAAGAGATTTAGGTGTCGTGGTAAACAATAGACTATCAGCGTCAGACCAGGTTGTAGAAGCTAGGAAAAAGGCACTTAGAATGCTAGGGGCCATTAAACAGAAATGTTTCCTACAAGAGTGAAAAGGTAATAACAAAACTGTAT
This sequence comes from Chirona hameri, assembly GCA_036785665.1. Classification (NCBI taxonomy): domain Eukaryota; kingdom Metazoa; phylum Arthropoda; class Thecostraca; order Balanomorpha; family Balanidae; genus Chirona; species Chirona hameri. The sequence continues at coordinate 30,980 of JAXIVJ010015178.1, forward strand.
TGTGCATACGTTAGACCACATTTGGAGTATTGTGTACAAGCCTGGTCTCCACATATGAGAAAGATTGCTGGTTGTTAGAAAGAGTTCAAAAAAGGGCAACAAAAATGGTTAATTGTCTTGGTAGTTTACCTTATGAAGATAGATTAAAGAAATTGGGTATGTTTCACTTAGATATAGAAGGCTAAGAGGAGATCTAATTGAAGTCTTCAAATGTGTAAATAGTCAGCATTCTGGATATTTAAAGGGTATGTTTGAGTTCAATAGGGAAAATCGAGGTAGAGGTCATCAGCATAAACTCATTATGAAACAAAGTAGGACTAGGCTACGACAGTCATTTTTCAGTAGAAGGGTTGTAGGACATTGGAATATGCTACCAGGGGATGTCGCTGATGCAGTGACACTTGCTTCCTTCAAATTAGATTAGATAAATACTTTACAGAGAAGGGATTAGTTCATAAATACTCGTGGATTAGCCTTCTTTTATGCAGGTAGAGTAAGGTGATTTGTAGGGGCGAGACTGGTGGAGGGGGGGGGGGGGGGGTGGGTTGGGTGTGGGTGTGGGTGGGGTGGGGTGCAACCTCGGATGGCCCCAAGAGGCTCTTTGTTGCACTTTTCTTTTATGTCTTTATGTCTTTATGCCTGCCGGTGGCAGAGGAGCGCGTGAGTGAATTTCCTTGCATAGGTACCTATGCTGTGTAGAATACGTCTACTAGTATTAAGAAAGGTAATTAGGTTCAGTTGAGGAAAACAAATCCCAACGTTCTTGTTTTTGTAGCTGGGCATTCCACGACAAATCGACACAACAAAGTGCAAAATTACACCGTCATGTCACCGATTTTGACCAAAATTGGTATATGGAGTAACCTGGGGCGCTAAAGCGACCTGTGAAAGTTGTAATGCAATGCAAGCAGGGGTTCCGGAGATATTGCCTCGGGCATTTTAATAAGGTCACGGTGCAGGTCAATTTTGGTCAGCCCATATGGTGGGGAATTTATGAAGGAATATATTCGTTTTTTTTTTTGGTTTTCGAGGATAGCGAGAAAAAAAACGGCGTGCAGCGCCGCCGCAGGGCCTCGAAATGACCTGAGCCCGGCCGCGACCTCTTGTATGGCCGGTGCCTGTGTGCTCCGTCATGTTGAAACAAAGGCGTCCCTCCCGCAGTGATGCACCTGTGGCTGAGAGCGACGCGCTGGGCTGCTGACATTTGCACACTTGCCTTGCATGATCGGTCTTTTGTGTCGCCTTTGCAGCAAGTGCTGACAAGTGCTGAACAAACACGCAAGCTCAGGACCTTCTGCAGCTACAATATGTGACAAGTGTTGTGACAAGTGCAGACAAGTGTTGCCTTTCAGAGCTTTCGTTGCGTAATTCTGTCGGTGTTCGAAATGGTAACGCCAGTTAA
>JAXIVJ010015179.1:0-2500 GCA_036785665.1 Chirona hameri
GTGGGTGTGGTGTGGGTGTGGGTGTGGGTGTGGGTGTGGGTGTGGTGTGGGTGTGGGTGTGGTGTGTGGGTGTGGTGTGGGTGTGGGTGTGGGTGTGGGTGTGGGTGTGGTGGGTGTGGGTGTGGGTGTGGGTGTGGGTGTGGGTGTGGGTGTGGGTGTGGGTGTGGGTGTGGTGTGGGTGTGGGTGTGGGTGTGGGTGTGGGTGTGGGTGTGGGTGTGGGTGTGGGTGTGGGTGTGGGTGTGGGTGTGGGTGTGGGTGTGGGTGTGGGTGTGGGTGTGGGTGTGGTGTGGGTGTGGGTGTGGGTGTGGGTGTGGGTGTGGGTGTGGGTGTGGGTGTGGGTGTGGGTGTGGGTGTGGGTGTGGGTGTGGGTGTGGGTGTGGGGTGTGGGTGTGGGTGTGGGTGTGGTGTGGGTGTGGGTTGTGGGTGTGGGTGTGGGTGTGGGTGTGGGTGTGGGTGTGGGTGTGGGTGTGGGTGTGGGTGTGGGTGTGGGTGTGGGGTGGTGTGGGTGTGGGTGTGGGTGTGGGTGTGGGTGTGGGTGTGTGGGTGTGGGTGTGGGTGTGGGTGTGGGTGTGGGTGTGGTGTGGTGTGGGTGTGGGTGTGGGTGTGGGTGTGGGTGTGGGTGTGGGTGTGGGTGTGGGTGTGGGTGTGGGTGTGGGTGTGGGTGTGGGTGTGGGTGTGGGTGTGGGTGTGGGTGTGGGTGTGGGTGTGGGTGTGGGTGTGGGTGTGGGTGTGGGTTGTGGGTGTGGGTGTGGGTGTGGGTGTGGGTGTGGGTGTGGGTGTGGGTGTGGGTGTGGGTGTGGGTGTGGGTGTGGGTGTGGGTGTGGGTGTGGGTGTGGGTGTGGGTGTGGGTGTGGGTGTGGTGTGGGTGTGGGTGTGGGTGTGGGTGTGGGTGGTGGGTGTGGGTGTGGGTGTGGGTGTGGGTGTGGTGTGGGTGTGGGTGTGGGTGTGGGTGTGGGTGTGGGTGTGGGTGTGGGTGTGGGTGTGGGTGTGGGTTGTGGGTGTGGGTGTGGGTGTGGGTGTGGGTGTGGGTGTGGGTGTGGGTGTGGGTGTGGGTGTGGGTGTGGGTGTGGGTGTGTGTGTGTGTGTGTGTGTGTGTGTGTGTGTGTGTGTGTGTGTGTGTGTGTGTGTGGTGTGTGTGGCGTGGGTGGGTGGTGGGTGGGTGGGTGGGTGGGTGGTGGGTGGGTGGTGGGTGGGTGTGTGTGTGTGTGTGTGTGTGTGTGTGTGTGTGTGTGTGTGTGTGTGTGTGTGTGTGTGTGTGTGTGTGTGTTGTGTGTGTGTGTGTGTGTGTGTGTGTGTGTGTGTGTGTGTGTGTGTGTGTGTGTGTGTGTGTGTGTGTGTGTGTGTGTGTGTGTGTGTGTGTGTGTGTGTGTGTGTGTGTGTGTGTGTGTGTGTGTGTGTGTGTGTGTGTGTGTGTGTGTGTGTGTGTGTGTGTGTGTGTGGGTGGGTGGGTGGGTGGGTGGGTGGGTGGGTGGGTGGGTGGGTGGGTGGGTGGGTGGGTGGGTGGGTGGGTGGGTGGTGGGTGGGTTTTTGGGTGGGGGTGGGTGGGTGGGTGGGTGGGTGGGTGGGTGGGTGGGTGGGTGGGTGGGTGGGTGGGTGGGTGGGTGGTGGGTGGGTGGTGGGTGGGTGGGTGTGTGTGTGTGTGTGTGTGTGTGTGTGTGTGGTGTGTGTGTGTGTGTGTGTGTGTGTGTGTGTGTGTGTGTGTGTGTGTGTGTGTGTGTGTGTGTGTGTGTGTGTGTGTGTGTGTGTGTGTGTGTGTGTGTGTGTGTGTGTGTGTGTGTGTGTGTGGTGTGTGTGTGTGTGTGTGAGTGTGTGTGTGTGTGTGTGTGTGTGTGTGTGTGTGTGTGTGTGTGTGTGTGTGTGTGTGTGTGTGTGTGTGTGTGTGTGTGTGTGTGTGTGTGTGTGTGTGTGTGTGTGTGTGTGTGTGTGTGTGTGTGTGTGTGTGTTGTGTGTGTGTGTGTAGGTGTGTGTGTGTGTGTGTAGGTGTGTGTGTGTAGGTGTGTAGGTGTGTAGGTGTGTCGGTGTGTGTCGGTGTGTGTCGGTGTGTGTCGGTGTGTGTCGGTGTGTGTCGGTGTGTGAAGGTGTGTCGGTGTGTGTCGGTGTGTGTCGGTGTGTGTCGGTGTGTGTCGGTGTGTGTCGGTGTGTGTCGGTGTGTCGGTGTGTGTCGGTGTGTGTCTGGGTGTGTCTGGGTGTGTCTGGGTGTGTCTGGGTGTGTCTGTGTGTGTATGTGTGTGTCTGGGTGTGCTGTGTGTGTCTGTGTGTGTCTGTGTGTGTCTGTGTGTGTCTGTGTGTGTCTGTGAGTGTCTGTGTGTGTCTGTGTGTGTCTGTGTGTGTCTGTGTGTGTCTGTGTGTGTCTGTGTGTGTCTGTGTGTGTGTCTGTGTGTGTGTCTGTGTGTGTGTCTGTGTGTGTGTCTGTGTGTGTGTCTGTGTGTGTGTCTGTGTGTGTGTGTCTGTGTGTGTGTCTGTGTGTGTGTCTGTGTGTGTGTCTGTGTGTGTGTGTCT
>JAXIVJ010015179.1:7500-32380 GCA_036785665.1 Chirona hameri
ATATATATATATATATATATATATATATATATATATATATATATATATATATATATATATATATATATATATATATATATATATATATATATATATATATATATATATATATATATATATATATATATATATATATATATATATATATATATATATATATATATATATATATATATATATATATATATATACTTAAAAAATGACGTCATGAGTTACTTATACGTAGGGAGCCATACGTCAGTCAAAAATAAAGAGATTTCTTTGAAATTTGGTTTGAGTATCTTCCATAATTTTTCTTCTTCCCATTTTTGGGGGTCAAAAACCCAAAGTTTGCAAATCTGAGATAGCTATTTTGAAGACAATCTTATTTACTTTGTTTTGACGTTTCGAATTTGCATCAAAACACAATTTTCTACGAATTTGCAAACATTTATCGTTTTCCCACCAAAAATGGCATGACATGACGTCATTTAAACGTCATTATCCTCCAAAGTACTACCTTAATTTCAGTGAAATTGGGTGAGCAGACGTATAATTGATGCAGGATAGGCAACTCAAAGTGTGACGTTGCTATCTTTCATGGTTTTTGAGTTATTGGAAAAATTTGGGAGGGGGGATAATATTTACCCCCCCCCCCCCTCCTCTCCCAGCGGGGCGCGGGTTAAAAGGCTTGTGTCATCAAACATGTTTTTTCGATGCCCCAATTGCATTTGTCATATAGTTCGCAAAAATATAATGCAACACGTCAGCCAAGTTTTTTCGACACACCACACTGCATTCGAACCGTGGCCAACGAGAGAGCTACAGCAAAATCCATGGGCAACGTGGATACACTGTAGTTACAAATGTAGACCACAGCCGTGGCAGCCCGGGCAGAATCGAGAGTGGGCACCGTTTTCAGGACCGAGAGATGCAGCCCACTCCAGACCATCACAGGGAACCCAAACACGGCTCTGGAGGACGACCATCCTCTAACCACCGGCCGGCGCACGCAGCCGACGAATCGCCTCGCCCGATTAGTATAATCAGCCTGTCCATGGTACACTGAATATGTCAGCTTTGAGAAATGGCTTTATTTGGGGCGCCGGGCTGGCGCGCGGGCTGGCGGCGGGGCGGCTGGGCGGCTGAGGGCGGGCGGCGGCGGGCGGCGGAGGGCGGCGGCGGCGGCGGCGGCGGCGGCGGAGGTCGGTGATGGGTACAAGTGCCAGACCGGGTTATTATCGTTCCCAGCTGCCCAGGTGCGGGTTTTACCGTTTGCAGAGCGGTCGGAGGGACCAATTCGGTCCGCCACGTACCCATTCATTAATCACACCGGTCAATTGTACACAATCAGGCCATGACGGCCGGAGAGCTGGGTAATAAAGGGTGTGTGCATGCCACCGCCGGAGACCGAGAGGCGTCTTCTCGTGCTTTGCGAGCAGGGCATATGGTGGCTCACAACGTGGCATTAGCTGGGCTACTGAGTGCCAATGAGTAATGGCAGGGTCAGTCTGCTGAGCTGAAACCTCAGTGACATGGAAAATATTTAAAGTGCTGCGTTTCTTCTTCTTCTTTTCGTTGCTAGAGTCCATGGGATGATGCCAGCCCGTATGGGGGTCTGTGTATGTACCACACAGTATAGCGGTTTGACAGGTGCCTGCAGCACAACACAGCAGCCGTGCAATCATAACACTAATAATGGTGCTAACTGCTAGCTCAATTGGAGCGTGGTTCTGCAATCTGCATGCACTTACGAACACCGCTACTTAACTCTACCGGAATTAGATTGCTAAATTGGAGATTAAATAGACAGCAAATTTTCTCCTATTGACACTTGGCTATTATACTAACTGGCTCTTAAAGTTGTGCATGCATGAATGCAACCAACGGGACAGAATACATGAGCACGACTGGTGAAAACAATATGCAAAATACATTAATTCTGCTGTATCAATGTCTCCTTTGAAATGCTACCTAATGTTTGTGAGTTTCAATGTCGCAGCACCATCTTTCAGTTGTCACAATGGTGACAACCATTTATTACATAATACGGATGGCAGCGTATGCTATTTTTAATACCACTATGCTTGGCTAACTTAGTAAAAATAAAGCAATGTTTGAATCGGTATATATAACACAATGTTACAAATACATATCAACCCCCAAGTCAACACTCGGTATACTGAAAACTAGAATGATTCCCTTTAGGAATATTAGTGGTCTTGCACCCCCAGTGTCTTCCCCGATAGGCCCCCTTTCCCGCCGATATTCTTCCCATATGCTTCCACATAGGAAGCCTATCGGGGGAGAAACCAGGTGTTATTTTGGTGCAAGACTCTTAATATTCCTAAAGGGAATCATTCAAGTTTGCAGTGTAGTTTCCACTAAAAATGTATCTGCTCCTGTCACAGCCCTCTGTTTCCATTCATAGTATAGACCCCAGATTATCACGGGTCACACACTGAATAATAACATGCGCTTCCATGGAAGGTCATGATCGTGAAAATGGCCATTTAACTAGGAGCGCATGTCACCGGGCCCTTTCCCTGCAGTCCGACTAATGATCAATGATCATCCATTATACAGACTCGCACTGCGCCCGGACGGCCAAATGGATTCCGTTCTGCTTGTCAACTGCAGTGATTCGGGTGTCATTTTCTGCTATTTTTCACTGGACGCAGCTGGCTGGCCGGGGTCTGTTATTACCTGGGGCATAATAACGGCATTATCCGCTAGAGTAACGCCTCGGTAGAGTCGGAGTCGCCTCGTAGAGTCGGAGTCAGTGCTGTTTAGAGTCACCTGGCTGATTAGCCAGCCAAAGCTGCAGTTTGAATCTCCTGCGGTAGTATTCAGTCACGGTAAGTGCTACCCACTCGGGGTAGAGTAGGAAGTCACCTAGTCTTGTGCTAAACAAAAACTGTCCGATCTCGGATCTAGTGTGACCCGATTCGTGCAACGTAGCTGTCTGGGAAGTGACCATTTCGTCCTCATCGATGTGAGAAAAAAAGATGGATTAAAAGTGAAAAGCATCGCAAAAACTTCTCAAGATTTGTTTTCAAAAATACAATATTAAGATTCAGAGTTGCCGCTATCGATATAAATCTCCACACAAAAAAAAAACACATCCAGCTGGTCTGGCCAATGACCACGGAGACAAGAGAACTTGAAAAGTTCACCATCAGTGCCTTCACCGCTCTCAGTGGTCTCAGTGGTCAGATCAGTCTCAGTGGTCCTGAGACTGATCTGCAACCCTGGCCATCGTATCCAGTACGATAGGCCGAAAATCCTCAACCGGCGTGAAGCGACGTCATGCCGCTTTTTTCTGTCCGTCTGTAATAATGAATTCCTCCCACCGGGCGCTCCCGTCTGGTGGAATATTTGTTTTAGCACGTCCAATGGACAAGCAGCTGTCAGAAGCGTTTTTTTTTGTGGGCACCTATCGACGTCAGACGGGCGGGGTGAAGGCACTCAACGCGCAGACAAAATCACCGCGGCAGGTATAATTAGAGGGTGAGGACGGGAGAGAGAGGAGAAGGAAGGAGGGGGAGGTGGGGGAGGGGAGGGAGAGAGCGAGAGAACGAGAGAGCGAAAGAGCGAGAGAGCGAGAGAGCGAGAGAGCGAGAGAGCGAGAGAGCTAGAGAGCGAGAGAGCGAGAGAGCGAGAGAGCGAGAGAGCGAGAGAGCGAGAGAGCGAGAGAGCGAGAGAGCGAGAGAGCGAGAGAGCGAGAGAGCGAGAGGGCGAGAGGGCGAGAGAGTGAGAGAGCGAGAGAGCGAGAGAGCGAGAGAGCGAGAGAGCGAGAGCACAAAACATTATTGCACAAAAAACAAATATGCCCTGGGGGCACATTTTATTTGACCTCAAAGAGGTCACGGAAGAAAATTGCAACAGACATTATTATGCTTAGCTCCAAAATAGTGATATTGATGAAAACTGACCATATTTAGCTAGGTTTGTTCGATTGGTGCGCATTTCAATTTTATCCCATTGACTTATAATGGGGTCACGAAATTGACATGACATCTAGTCACCGATATAAAAAAAAACGAGATAAACGAATTGTAGATACATATGCCCTTATTACACACTGTGAGTTTCAAACTATTTGGTTAACCACTGTGGCTTGGGCATGATGTCAAACTTTCAAAAACGTGACTTGAGGTCAGGTCATTTAATGTGACCTGACGACGTGACCTTGATAGTTAGGTAAACATTTACAGACAATGTGTAAAATTGTTCAATGAACAGCTATACGAAATTTCGCGGCGCTACGTGGCGCCGTGTTTTAGCTATCTACGAAAAACCTCAGGGGGCGGATATCCGCCCCTCCCCCCGTCGGTGCGAGGGTTAATCCTCATGACGAAACACACATTGTTTTTGTCATTTTTAACCACCCTTAACCCGCGCAGCACTGGGGGAGGTAAATTTTACCCCCCCCCCCCCCCCCCCCTCCCAGATGTTCTCAATAACATGAAAAATATGAAAGATGTCACCGTGAAACTTAGGGTACCTTATGGTGCATTAATTATACGTCTTCTGCCAATTTTGTTTTTAATTCGTTAGAAATTTTGGGAGATAATGACGTTTTAGTGACGTCATGTCATGTAATTTGTGGTGAGAAAACGTTAAATGTTGGAAAAATCGTAGAAAATAGCGTGATGATGCAACTCGCAAATAAAAGGCGTCAAAAGAAAGGAAATAACATCTTTAAAATGTCCGTCTCGGATCTGCAACATTTTGGGTTAACCACCAAAAATGCAAAAAACTGTTTTTTGGGGAAGAATTTCCACAAAGTTTTTTTTGAAGATTTAAAAAAACGGAAGATATATTAGACTTGCAGCTGCACCTTCTTGCAGCTCTAACCTCACCACAGTCGGTCTCCAACCCCACCGGGAATCTCAGTTCCTAGACACGACGACGTTTCCAACCGTTCACCATAGCCCGTTCCCAGCGCCCTGTCTCCAACCGTCGTCTGATCCCGCCGCACGCCGCCACCCTCCGCCGCCACCTTTACAGTCTCTCTCGGCAACAGGGCATTAGCGCCTGTTCCGAAACACTTTGTGTCGTCCGCCGCACCATTAGACGAGAGCGACCGTTGGCGACCCGACCTTGCTACCGTGCACACTTCACCTCCTCCCCGACCCCCCCCCCCCCCCCCCGCCCCCTCAATAATTACCCTCCGTCATCGCTGCTGAGCGGCCAGGCACCGCTGCGGCCGCGACGGGCGGCGCCAAGGTTCAGAATCAGGAGTCGCCCGTCGTCAGCATCGCACGCTAGCACGCCGGCTCACCCACTCCGGCGTCTATTTACAAACAGAATCGGCGTCTGAACGGCAGCCACCCAGCGGCGTCGTGCCAATCATTAGTCTCGGCTCACATTACCTGTCCTGTAATGACGCTTCCGAGCGCGCAAAAAATACACCTCGCTGCAGGTATACTCCGAACAGCGCCGCCGGCACCGCCCGAGGCCAGGGTAACTCAGAAGCTTTGCGTCGATAATAACATATCAGAGTAATATCTGTCATTACCACTAAAGGCATGAAGCGGCAGTTTCTGCCATTGTAACCCGGCCGCGCGGCGGCCGCCGCCGCCGGTGCCGCCGCGCTGCCGCCGGTGCTGGCGGAGGAGGTGGGTTTCGTCACCGTTTTCTCCGTCGCGGCGTCCCGCCTGCGGCCAGGGTTCCGCGGCTGTGGTGATTGTGGCGCGGGAGCGACGCTCCCGGCGCAGGAGAGACGCTCCCGGCGCGGCGCGGCACGGTTGGGCGCGCTGCCAGCGGAGCGCGGTATCGTGATCTCCCACAGCACCGGTATCGTGTCCGATCGCGGCCAAATCGACGCTGATGGGTGTAGCGCGACGCCTTACGCGGCGCTGACCGGCTGCGGCGGGTCGGACACACGGGGCGCCGCCGCACGCCGCACGAGCCGGAGACAAATGTGACGCACGCGGCCGGCTGACGTGGCGCAGTGACTGATGGCGGACGGCTGGGCAGGGCGTCTGAGGCGACCGTCTGAACCGGGCGCCTGAACCGGGCGGACGGGACTGATTTGGTCCTTCCTCATCGCCCGTCTAGAATCAGTCCTGGCCTCACTGGATGACTATTTCTGCGCAAATGGTCTGAAGGTGAACGAAACTAAGTTTGAACTGCTCCCGATCGGAACGCGTCAAAATCTCCGCACCTTACCGGCATTCACTGTTAAATTCCGCGACGTCGCGCTTACTCCGTGCAGGGAGGCAAAGAATCTGGGGGTGATATTCGACCGCTGCCTCAACTGGGACTCCCACGTGACCTTCGTCAGCCAGAAATGCATGGGCATCTTGGCGGGAATAGCTCAGCTCCGTCACCAGCTTCCACCTGAGATCCTGCCCATCATCGTATCCGCACTGGTCTTTTCTCACATTCGGTACTGCCTCACTATCTTTGGAAACGGTTCGGCTAAAAATCTCGCAGCAGTTCAAAAGATCATCAACTTTGCCGCTCGCATAATCTCAGGAAAAAGGAAGTTCGACCCCATCTCGGCTGCTAGGGAAGAGCTAGGCTGGCTCACGTCTGCGGACTTATTTTATTACCAGACTTTGGCCTCACTTCATCGGATCCGCGTCACCGGTCAACCAGAGTATCTGGCTTCGCAGTTTTACACGAACCGAGAGCGTGCTGATCGTGTGCGCAGTACTAGGCAAGACCATCTGCTCAGTCTGCCTCGCATCACCGGCTCTACTGCGGGCAAGCGTCAGTTTGTGTATCGCGCAGCTAAGCTCTACAATGAGCTGCCACCTGAACTTGCGACCGTGTCAGTGGCGTCGTTCAAACGTACGCTGAAGAAGCGCCTGCTACCGACGAAGGAGTAGAGCGACGAATCTATTGTATATGTACCTGACTGGGAATATGTGCGTGTGAATGATATTATATCCACTGTTTTTATACACCCTACGTTTCTTGACTCGGGATTAGGAATAGCCCCCGGACCTCGGTCCATTAGAGGGGATAATCCCACGATGTACAATAAATAAATAAATAAATTCCTTGGTCTGTTCAGACTGAACTCGGCGCCCAGGGCTGGGCTGGTCGTCTCGTTTAGGTCCCAACTGGACTGGGTGGCTAGGATTGGTATGGCACTCCCTGCTTGGTCGAGACTGAGCCAGGCACACGGGACTGGTCCTGGCTTAGTTTGGTCCTTCCTGGATTTATCCCGACCGATCACTGGCCCCAATCCATATATGGCATAAACGGTTCCATGTCAACTGAACCAGTGACAACTGAACCAGTGACAGCTGAACCAGTGACAACTGAACCAGTGACAACTGAACTAGTGACAACTGAAGCAGTGACAACTGAACCAGTGACAACTGAACCAGTGACAATTGAACCAGTGCAACTGAACCAGGGACAACTGGGCCAGTGACAACTGAACCAGGGGCAACTGAACCAGTGACAACTGAACCATGACAACTGAACCAGAACAACTGAACCAGGGACAACTGAACCAGGATAACTGAACCAGTGACAACTGAACCAGTGACCAGTGGGGCGTCTGAACGCCACCCTTCTAACTCAGCTCCTATGTAAAGTAGGCGCAATCCAAAAACACTGTTCGATAGCTCTTCAAAAATCATGTCGAAACTATTTCAATCGTTATTTGGCTTAAGTCAATATTTAGGTCACCAGAGGTCATCAAAGGTCAAATTTTCCAAGTATAAGACTTTGCTCCAGAAACCCACAAATATCTTGGGAACTATGATAGCTAGGAACAAACGGAAAAAGGCAATAGAAAGCTCATGAAAAATGCGATTGCTATTGGTGGTATCAAATTTTAGCTCAGGTCAACAGCTTAGGGTCCAGGGGACACCAAATATCACCGTGACATTTTCTTCCAAAAAGGTGTTCGTGACTAACTTCTTATCAGTTAAACATAGCGCAATAATTGTAGCACCATCATGTTTGTCTCGTCAAAACGTTTTGCACCATATTAATGGTGACCGGGTTAGGTCAACTTCAAAATTTGACCTCAGTTGTCACTTGTTCAGTTGTCCCTGGTTCAGTTGTCCCTGGTTCAGTTGTCACTGGTTCAGTTGTCCTGGTTCAGTTGTCACTGCTTCAGTTGTTCCTAGTTCAGTTGTCACTGGTTCAGTTGTCCTTGGTTCAGTTGTCATTGGTTCAGTTGTCTCTGGTTCACTTGCCACTGGTTCAGTTGTCACTGGGTCAGCTGACCTTGGTTCAGTTGTCACTGGTTCAGTTGTCCCTGGTTCAGTTGTCCCTGGTTCAGTTGTCACTGGTTCAGTTGTCCCTGGTTCAGTTGTCCCTGGTTCAGTTTTACTGGTTCAGTTGTCCCTGGTTCAGTTGTCACTAGTTCAGTTGACCCTGGTTCAGTTGTCACTGGTTCAGTTGTCCCTGGTTCAGTTAGCACTGCTTCAGTTGTCCCTGGTTCAGTTTTACTGGTTCAGTTGTCCCTGGTTCAGTTGTCACTGGTTCAGTTGTCCCTGGTTCAGTTTTACTGGTTCAGTTGTCACTGATTCAGTTGTCACTGATTCAGTTGTCACTAGTTCAGTTGTCACTGGTTCACTTGTCACTGGTTCAGTTCTCACTGGTTCAGTTGTCCCTGGTTCAGTTGTCACTGGTTTAGTTTTACTGGTTCAGTTGTCACTGGTTCAGTTGTCACTGGTTTAGTTTTACTGGTTCAGTTGTCACTGGTTCAGTTTTACTGGTTCAGTTGTCACTGGTTCAGTTGTCACTGGTTCAGTTGTCACTGGTTCAGTTGTCACTGGTTCAGTTGTCACTGGTTCAGTTTTACTGGTTCAGTTGTCACTGGTTCAGTTGTCACTGGTCCAGTTGTCCCTGGTTCAATTGTCACTGGTTCAGTTGTCCCTGGTTCAGTTATCACTGGTTCAGTTGTCCCTGGTTCAGTTGTCCCTGGTTCAGTTGCCACTGGTTCAGTTGTCACTGGTTCAGTTGTCACTGGTTCAGTTGTCACTGGTTCAGTTGTCCCTGGTTCAGTTGTCACTGGTTCAGTTGTCACTGGTTCAGTTTTACTGGTTCAGTTTTATTGGTTCAGTTGTCACTGGTTCAGTTGTCCCTGTTCAGTTGTCACTGGTTCAGTTGTCACTGGTTCAGTTGTCACTGGTTCAGTTGTCACTGGTTCAGTTGTCACTGGTTCAGTTGTCACTGGTTCAGTTGTCCCTGTTCAGTTGTCACTGGTTCAGTTGTCACTGGTTCAGTTGTCACTGGTTCAGTTGTCACTGGTTCAGTTGTCACTGGTTCAGTTGTCACTGGTTCAGTTGTCACTAGTTCAGTTGTCACTGGTTCAGTTGACCGTGTACCGGTACCAACTAGTATGACGTTACCTGCGGCCAAGTTCCGAGTGTACATGCGCGGCACTGCGACGTTGACAAGCATGATTTAGTCGCGTTATCCGAGTCATGGTGGCGACAGTTTTGATTGATGCTGGGCGGCTCACGATCAATGATCATGAGCATTATCCTTATTGTGACAGACAGATAGCAGTATAGTATTGGATATGACGCGCTGCGTTTGGGCAGAAGTATGTAGGTGATTTGCTCTGCGTCAGACCCTGTCCTTGTAACCGACTATCGATATGCCAGAATATATTCATGTTTGACACAGTTCATCGGCCTGAACAGCAGCCGGACGGCACTACGCTGGTTATGTCGGATGTCATCCGTAAACTCAATGCAATCAATATGGTTCAGGTCATAACATGTGTTTTATTTTTGCAACCGAATCAGATGTGTGTCTTGTCTTGGTTGGTGCATGGCATTGGCAACATCTGTTGAGCTCTATCGCTATACCTTATCGGCTGACAGAAGCTTGAACAAAAAGAAGCATGGACCTTTGGCAATTGCGGCTCATTTTCATATCAACAAGCATAATAAGAGTGGACAATGCATTGCATGGTTTTGATTTATGTGATATTGTTAACCAGTCAACTACTAGAAAGATTGTCCCTCCTTTCGTTGGCAGGCTAAGGTTCTCCTTTCTGTACAGAACAAGTCACGGTCTGTTTGTGTTTTAGGTAAGAGTGTGTTCAGATTAGAGCCCTTCATGGAATGGGAATCCCATATGGGAATGGGAATGGGATGGAAATGGGTGGGAATGGGGCAATATTTTGGAAATGTAATGGGTTGGAACGGGTTTGGGACAGACCATGTCACCATATCATTTTGTTAGAACCACAAAAAAAGTGCAATATGCTGAATTGGGTGGGAATGGGTGGGAATGGGAGCCCCATCAATTATGAATTCGGATTGGAACGAGTTTGGGTCTGGCTGAATGGGCTGGAACGGGATGGTGGCTGAAAATGTGTCCCATGAAGGGCTCTAGTTCAGATGAATGTCACATTGACACAAACTCACAACCACGACTGATAACTGCCTTTTTCAAAGGCGACATGACATTGCTATCGATGTCGGATGATTACATCTAGTATTCTCTCGCGAAAGCAAGCACGCATTGTATGCAATTTTCCCGACTCGAACTTATTGCTGATTACATGGATTATATGATATTAATATAATATATCACTGCGTGCAATTTAACCACGCTACATACAGTCCCTGACCAGTCCTTGTCCACTCCTGCCACAGGACAGGATTACGCGACACTTTTGTGAAGATTGCTCCGCGAAATATATCCGGGCCACCATGCCCTTCGCTTCTGCCACTAGCAATATTCCTGCCCGCCGGAGGCCGAAACTAGCATTATGTCCACCCGCCGGAGGCCGACTCTCAACAGCGGCGCGACACGAACTCCGCTCCGCCACGTGTTCCTCTGCGGAGCAGCTCGGTCCTGCCAATCGCCGCTCACGACGTGTTCTGCACGGCGCGGGTCATCTCCGGGACCTGATTACCTGCGTGCTCATTACAGGCTCCGCGGGACAAGTCATCACGCGCAACCCGCCGACCGACCGATCGACCGTCCCTCCCGTGTCATCTCGCGGCTCACACGCGCAGCGCGTGACAGGCCGCACCTCACACACTGGCGGATCCAGGGGCGGGGGGCATCAGGGGAAATGCCCCCCCCCCCCCCCCCCCACACACACACACACAGGAATATCGGTGGGGGGGATTTAATACAAGTATGCCCCCCCCCCCGCGCGTTCCCTGCACTGAGAACGTGAAAAACAATGATCTTAGGAGAAAACTGGGGAAGTTAACAATTTTGCGGGGAAAGTTAACAATTTATCGCAAAAATTGTCTTTGCAGCAGTAAAAATTAAGCTATCCACAGTCAGAAACTAGACAATTTCGCGCCGCTTCGCGGTATGACAAGTTTCGCAATTGCTTATGTAAATTTGGAAAATGGGAAAATGAATTCCATGAAGTGTCTGGCAGAGGCTCTCCAATTGGCGGTAATTGCTGGCCCCAGGGCCCACTCCCTTCATAAACAAAATATATTTCAAGCTGGCTACATGTTTAGTAACTGTAACAAACAACTGGTAACAGTGCAAATTGTTTGAAAGCAGCAAGGGTCGGAACGACTTTTCCGAGCAAAATGGTCCTGTGGATCTGAAGGAGCCTGGGGGAAGATGGCTTGGGCAGATGGTCCTGGCCTGGTCCCCCACTATTAGCTCTTCGGTCCAGAAAGTTGGGCATCGCTGGAGCAGCTTCCGGGTGCCGATATCCGCGTCTTTGCGTTCGCGTCGCCTTTTTCGGTACTCGGCAGACTAGCTGAACATGTAGCCCGCTTGAAAGTTAAAGGAAGTTTACCCTGGATTTTTTTCTCCCAAACACGATGATTATATTTTGTAATACAATTTGTCTTTTTATATTGTCAAAAATGGCCTTATATCGCGCCGATTCAGGACAGAAGGCAGTAAATTATTATTGTTTATCAAATCTATATGCCTACTCTCTGAGTCAGAGTCCTGACGTCACGCGAATTAAAAAAATGGTTCAGCCAATCAGATTCGAAAGTAGTCGCGTAAGGATAGACTCGCATTAGAGATGTGCCAACCGGCGGCCGGCGGTTCGCTTGCTAGCAGCAGCTGCAAGCTGAATGGCTGATGGTATAGCCTCTGCCCGGGCTAGATCCAGCACCACATTCTTTCACCAGCACCGCATTCCTTCGCCAAAAAGAAAGAGAAATATATTCGGCTGGAGAGTCTTTTCAGTCAAGAAAACTTGCAGATAGGGGTTTCCCAACACGGGCTACAAAACTGCTATCTCAGTTTAAAACTAATGTTGAAGGTGAACTATTTCCTTTAATATTTTATAAAATGGAGGGGCCCTGGTCGAATTCATTTTCCCATTTTCTAAATTTGTATAAGCAATTGCGAAACTTGTGTCATGCCGCGAAGCAGCGCGAAATTTCCACTTCTTGACGGTGGATAGCTGGACTTTGACTGCTGAAAGACAATTTGTACGATAAATTGTTAACTTCCCCCCGCAAAAAAGTGTGTGTGTGTGTGGTGGGGGAGGGGGGGGGGGGGGTAACCACCCCACCTTCTGAGAGTGGGGGGTCGGGAGCTCGTCCCCCCCCCCCCCCCCCCGACCCTCCCGTCGGCGACGCCCCTGCATGTTACGGATTAAATTGCCTTCATTTTCCTTTCGGAGCAGCGGTGTATCGAAGGGAAAACGAAGGCAATTTCATCCGTAACTGACTGAGACCATTTCCACGTCGCAGGATGTAGGATCCTATTCAGTTGAGGATGGTTCAGCCCAGCCCCCCCCCCCCCCCCCACTTGGCTTCAGCCACCCCAACTTGGACGAGGAAGCGGGTCAAATCCGGGGAGAAATCTGTATTTTGGTGGATTTTGATGGTACTTTAACCCTCGCCCGTGCAGCGTCCGTTCAGTGCGTGACCGTGCAAGGGGAGGGGTACGACCCCCCCCCCCCCTTAGCGCTTAGCCCCTAATTGGGCTAGAGTTTCTATTAAAGAACGAGCGTGTTGCTTGTCATGAGAGGAAGCCATTGATACCCGATTTTAAGGTCCTAGGTCATTAGGTGACCTCTGAGGTCATGTCAATGACCAAAAATTCAACCAAATTGTAAATGCGTATAAATTGAATTTAATCGAGCTAGGATCGCGAATCAGCATATAATTATGTTAAATGGGTGCCAAATTTGAAATCAGCGTCACAAAATGTCCTAGAAACTGCCAAATTACAAAAAGGTCATGTCAGGTCATGTCAGCTCATTTGAGGTCAGTGACCTCGGTTGATCTGTTGGGGCGATTGACCCCAGTGGAACATATAATTATGTAAATCCCATATCCCATATTTGTAATCAGCGTCACAAAATGTCCTAGAAACTGCCGGAAGCCAAAAAAGTAATGTGAGGTCATCGGAGGTCAGTGACCTCGGTTGACCTCTGAAAAGGTCAATCGAGGTCACAATATCAGTGGAAACCACAACTGTCACCTGGAAACACCTGTGCATATGCTTCTTAACAATAAACACTATGAAACTGCACAAGTTACAGGGATTCATACTACGGGACGCCAGTTGCCCCTGACATGACCTTGAAAAACAGGTCAAAGGTCACGGGTCATGCAACCTACAACTTAAAAAATGTCAGAATATGTGTCAAATGGTTCACAAGTAGGGTACTGAAAGTTTCATCGCAATCGGTTGATATTTACGCGAGTTATTCCCGAAAAACCGAAGGGGGTGCCATCAACCCCCCCCCCCCCCTGCACTGGCGAGGGTTAAGCGAATTTTCCCAGCTCAGCCCCCAGACTTTTCTGGAGAAGCTACGCCCCTGACACGTCGTATTTTAATATTCTATTCTTGATTTTAATAGGAATTACATGAAAACTAGAATCAGCTTCCGCCATAAAAAGTGTGTGTGTGGGGGGGGGGGGTCGCGACCGCCCGACCCCCCCCCCCCCCCCCCCACCCCACCCCCAACCCCCCGTCAGCGACGCCCCTGCACCTCGCCGACCAATCGTGACAAAAGTGGCCTCACTGACCACGTGACCTCACCGACCAGTCGTGCGTCGAGTGCTGCCGCCCTCTAAAGTGGGCGCACCGCTCAACAGGAGTGTTTCGCTCCTCGTCTGCGAGGCCCATCGAGGCACTCCCTCTCATTTCCGGTAAATGCCCCGCCTCGGTGAGCCTCGGCGAGCCGCCTGTCAATGACTCAATGACTCGCCGAGTCAGTCACTCTCTAACAGAGCCCTCACCCACCTGTCAACACCTGAGGTCAGAGGCCATCACTGGGTCGCGGTGACAGGACGTGCCGCATTCCCTTCCGGTCTCAGCACATGTGACACCACACGCACCTCTCTCCTTATCGTCGTCCCTCTCCTCCCACTCTCTCATTTTCAATCCCTCTTTCTCTCCCTCTCACCCTTCTCGTTCTCCCTTCCTTCCTCTCCTGTAACACCACGTGCACCTTTTCTTCCCTCCCTCCCTCCCTCCCTCCCTCCCTCCCTCCCTCCCTCCCTCCCTCCCTCCCTCCCTTCCTCCCTTCCTCCCTTCCTCCCTTCCTCCCTTCCTCCCTTCCTCCCTTCCTCCCTCCCTCCCTCCCTCCCTCTCCCGTCTCTCTCGCGGCTTATGAGCCATCTCATCTCGTCCTCTGGGTGGAGCACCCGCCAGACGCGGCCGTCCCGGACCCTTCAGCCCACAAAGGACGATCCAAGGAAAATATTTATACGATTGTGGACCAGTAATGTATGGCTTATGATTTGCATGAGGCGCTTGAATGAGAGGAATTCCGGGCGTCCAGGCGGACCGGGCGGACCGGGCGGGCCGGGCGGGACGGGCGGGACGGGCGAGACGGGCGGGACGGGCGGGGCACACAGGGGGAGGGGTGAGATGTACCGACAGGGGGTGAATAGGCCGCCAGGTCGGCCACCGCTGCCTCGACAGTTCCTGAATGGACGGAAATAGCTCAGTCGACTGATAACCAGATCGGCATTAAAACCCTATGTCGAGTCATTAAGTCACCTTTCAAACGAATAATGGCGCTGAAAGGCTTGGACGGCGCTGATAGACAAATCAGGTCTCATTCTCCTTTCAGCATGGCGCTCTCGCGTTTCTCCGATATGCTCTCTTTTGCTCTCCTCTAGCTCTCTCACTCTTCAGCTACCTACGGCTAACACGCTGTCACTCTATCTTTCTCCCGTTCCTCTCTCTTTCTCACTCCCTCCAACCTTCACACTTCCCCGTGCTTTCGTTTTGCCTCCACCAATTATTCCATCATGCCATTCTACTACCCCTTTCCCGTTATTTCGTTGCGACGTTCGCTCCTTCCGATATCCTCCCGTTCTGCAGTCCACTTGTTCTCCCTCCTCCCCTTCCAGCCGTTCTGACATGCTGGCATGCTGGCATGCTGCCATTCTGCCTCCACTCCCTCCTCTCCTCCCCCTCACCGCATTTCCCTTGCGGTCAGCCTGCAGCCATGACTCTCCCGGGGGGCACCACCTCCTCGGGGTGTGACGTGGGCTGAGGATGGCGTTATCATCACAGTCCCCGCTCCGTAGCCGACCAGGGGCGCCCTCCGGCGGTCAGACTCGGAACTAACGCCAACCGTCCGTCCCCGGCGTTCCCCGGGCCGCGCCTGCCGACCGTGAACCGTGAGCCGTCACCCGTCCTGAGTCGTGAGCCGTGAGCCGTGACACCGTGACGCCGTGATTCCGTGACCCGTGACCCGTGACTGGCGTGCTTTAGACATCGTTCAAGGTCCGGCTGGGGTCACCAGGTCCGCGATCCGTGAAGTCACGACGCGAGTCACGACCCAGCCGCTGGAATGCGCGTCGGACGGACCGGGGCCGGTGGCCGTGCGGCGAGTGGTGTTCCTCGTGAATCGAGAGCGGGTGAGCTTGGGAGTCCGTGTGCTGTGTGGGGTGACCCTGGTGATTCGGACAAGCTGGGGGTCTGCGTGCCGCGTGATGCAACTCTCTTGGCTCGGGCGCGGCGGGCCGTGGTTCAGTGTGCCGTGTGATCCGACCTTCATGGCTCGGACGAACCCAGAATCGGCGTGCCGCGAAAAGCGAGCCACGTGAACCGACCTTCAAAGATCGGACGGGTCGGGGGCCGGTGTTCCATGTGACCCGACCCTCGTGTTTCGGACAGACCGGCCCGGAGTCTGCGTGCTGTGTGAAGCAACCCTCATGGCAAGTGCCTCGGACGGACCGGGAGAACCAGTGAGCCGAGTGAGCCGACCCTCGTGAAGTAACCCTCGTGGTTCGGATGAACCGGGGTACCAGTGGGCCGAGTGAGCCGACCCTCGTGGCTCGGCCGGCCCGACTCACCTCGGAGCGTCAGGGCGTCGGCCGACCAGCCGTGCACAGCGAGTGCAGGCACCGTGAAATCGTCCCGCGATGGAGAGAGGAGGAGGAGGCGATGGAGAGTGGAGGATGCGATGGAGAGAGGATGAGGAGGAGGAGGCGATGGAGAGAGGAGGAGGAGGTGATGGAGAGAGGAGGAGGAGGCGATGGGGAGAGGAGGAAGGGGTGATGGGGAGGAGGAGGAGACGATGGAGAGAGGAGGAGGAGGTGATAGAGAGAGGAGGAGGAGGCGGTGCGGAGAGGAGGCGTGCCGTCATCCGTCAGCAGGAGACGGCCATCCCGTCAGCAGGAACGGTCATCCCGTCAGCAGGAGACGGTCATCCCGTCAGCAGGAGACGGTCATCCCATCAGCAGGAGACAGTCATCCCGTCAGCAGGAGACGGTCATCCCGTCAGCAGGAGACTGTCATCCCGTCAGCAGGAGACGGTCATCCCGTCAGCAGGAGTTCCGTCAGCATCTGATCTCAGACGGCTGAAAGGAAGGTGACATACAGCAGGTCAGAAACCAGGCAAAACCCCTGATAGCTGACTCCGTAAGTGCTGCTACATGCAGACGTATGACCAATTAAATCAATTGACTCATCTCACTCCCCGTCGAGCAGTGAAACCTTCGGGTCTTGATAATCAGGCCCGTTGCCACCCCGTATGTTAGCTGGGATGCAAGTTTGGTACACAGACTGGGTATGCTGCTATGCATGTGGATGGTGGAAAAACATGATTTTTACGAAGTCCCACTTCCAAGGGTGTCTGCTAGCCCTCACCTCACTTCACGACTAGGATCGTTCGTGGAGTGGGCGCAAAAGACAGGGTCAAGTTGCGTCACTTGATTCAACCGGAAACAAGCCTGGCTGGCTGGAGGACGATTTCTGATAGTGAGCATTCAGCAACACACGATATTTCTGGTTCGCTTTGGCCATCGTGATAATATGCGAATATTTTCAGAACCCAGACTGATCAGGAATGTTGGACAGAGAAGTTAGTTTGCATGGCACATAGCTACGCCCCAAGTTGGAGATTCTCCACAAAGGCCGTGTGTTATGGATCCTGGCGCTGATGAAGGATCGCCTGTCAGCGTTCGGTTCAGCTAGGTTTTGCTCGGTTTTTACCATGAGACCACCCTCAACACAGCCACGTGACAATAAGCAGCGTTTTTGCCGCCCCGGGGTTCTTCATAAAAGCGCTTTCATCAGGAATTCATAAACCATTCACAACATGACAAATGTACCAAATTCATTTCATGTAAGCTGATTCAATTATGCATGCTTTTTGGGCGTATTGTTGGTGCGGACTTTTAAAGCTGTCGCTACACTTTTTATCTGTGGCGCTTAGCATTTGTGTAGATGTCGGTCCATTTTACGCCCCGATGAGTGGCAATGCTGCGGTTATGGATACAGGGTCGATTATCACAAAAGCAGGCGGTCAAAAAATCGTCCTCGGTTGTCTGAAGAGGTCAATGGAATCATGACAGTAACGGGCCAATAAAACTAGATCATGTGTGAATGGATGTTTCGTGATCGTCCTTCAAACGAGCCGTACCGACCTCAAAAGTTGGAGCGCTCGGGAAGTCTGGTTTGTGTTCTGAATGGTTTACGATAATTTCGGCTCATATATTAGTTTGTTCAAAATAAGCATTTTGGGGAGTATATGATTGCTTCCCGATGCTTGGAGTGTGCTTGGAGTGTCGATGCTCGGTCCATCCTCCTAAGCAGCATAAATCGGAAACGAGCTCAGAGGAGGAATAATATCCGTTGAACTTCACACTTTGTAAGGAAAAACGTTTTAAGGGAAGTGGCAAATGTTTCGTTTACTGTCAGCTCCCACACAAATTGTCTTAGCTGTTTAATCACATATCACCAAATTGTAAACAAATCAATAATAATGGAAAACATTGGTGATCTTCGTGCCACATGAATTTGGTTATGAATGCTTCTGATTGAGTAACTGAAAGACTACAGTAACATAAGTAACAGTAGGCAAGGTTACTTTACTAATAGTAGGTAGGACAGTAGATATCTCTACAAAGTAAAACTTGGGAATGCCGTAAGTACACTGAATGTACAGATAGTCATGCGCCTGATCACCAACCTTGTTCGCACTCGGTAACCAACATCACATTGACCGTCACTTCGTCCAGTTCGCGCACACATCCCGATACCTGACAATCAACCAAAACAGCCACATCTCGGCCCCTTTATCACCTCACCATAGCTACCGTTCGCCTTAAAAACAGGTCCTAAAACAAACACAGCGACGGGGGCTGTTAGGGCCTCGCCACCGGCCCTCTGTCTCCAGCGTAACCACACCACTGTACTCGAACCCCACTCACACACACCTCGGGCACGGGGGCAATTTACATAATTCGGGGATTTGAGCGGCCGGACAAAGGCCTAACACCCCTGTGAATGGGTGGCGGGTGCCTTGTTAGCTGGGCGCTAATTGTTCGTGCCACGGCGCCTGCGCGGTGGCCCCGGGTCAGACGGGGGCGCTAATGTGCGCTGTGACGTCACAGGAGAGGTCATCGGGTCAGGACGGTGTCCGTTGGGGTTCATTGACGGTTGGGGTGACAAGGGTTGGCGAACGGACGGGTAAATATCGAAACTGGATGACCCAGATAGACCAATCGACCCAGTAACAGTCGGTTGGGACAGTAAGTGAAATGGAGACGATAATTTCTTTTTTTTACAATTTACTAAGAATGACAAGAACGATCGTCATTTCGGTTTAAGTTCAACTTGATTAAGATGCCATACCTGAAATGCTTACTCAACTTAGGTACATTCTCCACGAATGTTTCTTGCTCAAAATAAGTAATATAGACATAACATAGACAAAGTATGCCAAGTATGCGTTTGGACCGTATTTTCCGTGGAAATTGCACCTGAATTCCTTTATGCTTGCCGGGATAACGGACCTGGATAATCGCATACTTTTTACCTGAAATCGGTGACAAAAGTGACATCCTCTCAGCGTTGTTTTGCCTCATTTACATAGCGCAGTCACTGTCTGCCTGCACTGTTCCCGGTATAACGGAGCGGTGTTAATTAGTATAACTGTCCAATTAACGGCTTGTCCTTTCCTATAGTCAACAGGCTCGAACACACCTGCCATAATAAAACAATCACCTCTGAACGCACACAATGGCCCAGACGGCACTAAGTCAACATACCACAGCCCTGTTCGATTTCCATCCTGTCTGTCCTATCTAAGCATTGTCTTGTCCGATCAATCCCTTGTCAGCCCTGTGTGATTGCTATCCTGTCTGCCCTTTCTAATCGCTTCCCTTATCTGTCCTTCTAAAAGAAGCACGCCCTTCTTTGGTGTGCTTCTTATACTGAACAGGTGCACACTGAATGTAAAGCTTAGTCAATAGTCATGCACTCGGTCACCAATTTTCTTCGTGCTCAGTAACACCATACTGACCGTCCAACTCCACCTCTTCTCTACCTACAGACACCCCACCTCCGGGAGCCTGTCCCGTCCGTCTGTAACATCATACTGACCGTCCAACTCCACCTCTGCTCTACCTACAGACACCCCACCTCCGGGAGCCTGTCCCGTCTGTCAGTAACACCATACTGACCGTCCAACTCCACCTCTGCTCTACCTACAGACACCCCACCTCCGGGAGCCTGTCCCGTCTGTCAGTAACACCATACTGACCGTCCAACTCCACCTCTGCTCTACCTACAGACACCCCACCTCCGGGAGCCTGTCCCGTCTGTCAGTAACACCATACTGACCGTCCAACTCCACCTCTGCTCTACCTACAGACACCCCACCTCCGGGAGCCTGTCCCGTCTGTCAGTAACACCATACTGACCGTCCAACTCCACCTCTGCTCTACCTACAGACACCCCACCTCCGGGAGCCTGTCCCGTCTGTCAGTAACACCATACTGACCGTCCAACTCCACCTCTGCTCTACCTACAGACACCCCACCTCCGGGAGCCTGTCCCGTCTGTCAGTAACACCATACTGACCGTCCAACTCCACCTCTGCTCTACCTACAGACACCCCACCTCCGGGAGCCTGTCCCGTCCGTCTGTGCCGTCTGTGCCGTCCGTGCCGTCCGTGCCGTCCGTGCCGTCCGTGCCGTCCGTGCCGTCCGTGCCGTCCGTGCCGTCCGTGCCGGTCTGTGCCGGTCTGTGCCGGTCTGTGCCGGTCTGTGCCGGTCTGTGCCGGTCTGTGCCGGTCTGTGCCGTCTGTGCCGTCTGTGCCGTCTGTGCCGTCTGTGCCGTCTGTGCCGTCTGTGCCGTCTGTGCCGTCTGTGCCGTCCGTGCCGTCCGTGCCGTCCGTGCCGTCCGTGCCGTCCGTGCCGTCCGTGCCGTCCGTGCCGTCTGTGCCGTCTGTGCCGTCTGTGCCGGTCTGTGCCGGTCTGTGCCGGTCTGTGCCGGTCTGTGCCGTCTGTGCCGTCTGTGCCGTCTGTGCCGCCTGTGCCGTCCGTGCCGTCCGTGCCGTCCGTGCCGTCCGTGCCGTCCGTGCCGTCTGCGCCGTCTGCGCCGTCTGCGCCGTCTGCGCCGTCTGCGCCGTCTGTGCCGTCTGCGCCGTCTGTGCCGTCTGTGCCGTCTGTGCCGTCTGTGCCGTCTGTGCCGTCTGTGCCGTCTGTGCCGTCTGTGCCGCCTGTGCCGTCTGTGCCGTCTGTGCCGTCTGTGCCGTCTGTGCCGTCCGTGCCGTCCGTGCCGTCCGTGCCGTCCGTGCCGTCCGTGCCGTCCGTGCCGTTTGTGCCGTCTGTCTGTGCCGTCTGTCTGTGCCGTCTGTCTGTGCCGTCTGTCTGTGCCGTCTGTCTGTGCCGTCTGTCTGCGCCGTCTGTCTGCCCCGTTTGTCTGCCCCGTCTGTCTGCCCCGTCTGTCTGCCCCGTCTGTGCCCCGTCTGTCTGCCCCGTTTGTCTGCCCCGTATGTGCCCCGTCTGTCTGCCCCGTTTGTCTGCCCCGTCTGTCTGCCCCGTCTGTCTGCCCCGTATGTCTGCCCCGTCTGTCTGCCCCATCTGTCTGCCCCGTCTGTCTGCCCCGTCTGTCTGCCCCGTCTGTCTGCCCCGTCTGTCTGCCCCGTCTGTCTGCCCCGTCTGTCTGCCCCGTCTGTCTGCCCCGTCTGTCTGCCCCGTCTGTCTGCCCTGTCTGCCCTGTCTGCCCTGTCTGCCCTGTCTGCCCTGTCTGCCCTGTCTGCCCTGTCTGCCCCGCCTCTTCTGTCTGTCCCGTTTGTCCATATGTGATCCGGCGGCACGTCGCCCGGCGCCAGCATAATTAAAGCGTGAGACGCTGCCTCTCACTCTGATCAAGAGGCGCCGGCCGACTGCCGTCTGGGCGGCGAGGCTGAGGGCCGGCCGCCTGCCGTCCGCCGCCCTCAGCCTCGGGCGCCGGTCAGCACGTGCCAACAGAAGTCCGGGACACAACAGACCAGATACAGAACAGACAACAGACAGGGACGCTGGCTGTTCTGTCAGATCAGCGACAGTGCCGCGACAGTGCCGTGATGTGTCAGCGACAGCGACAGTGCCGCGATCTGTCAGGGCGACAGTGCCGCGTACTGAGGGGAAACGCGGCGAAAATCTGGAAATATGTGACATTTTGCCAATTAATCACAATTATGTTAAGGAAACCACGAGAAGGTGCATAGATGGAAAACTCGCAGAGGGCCGCAAAATAGTGAAATTACCTCAACCAAGGACTATTATGTGGAGACCATCAGACGTTCACGGCTAGCAATCGGTTCTAAACTCAGTTATTGAAGAGCGGTGTTTCTTTCTAGCAGACAGACACTCTCCGTCCCGTCCCGTCCCGTCCCGTCCCGTCCCGTCCCGTCCCGTCCCGTCCCGACCCGTCCCGTCCCGTCCCGTCCCGTCCCGTCCCGTCCCGTCCCGTCTCGTCTCGTCTCGTCTCGTCTCGTCTCGTCTCGTCTCGTCTCGTCTCGTCTCGTCTCGTCTCGTCTCGTCTCGTCTCGTCTCGTCTCGTCTCGTCCCGTCCCGTCCCGTCCCGTCCCGTCCCGTCCCGTCCCGTCCCGTCCCGTCCCGTCCCGTCCCGTCCCGTCCCACCCGCGCCCGACGACCGTCTTCACGCTTGAATAGGAAATCGGCGTCCGGACGGCGGCGGCGGCGGCCGCGCCGTGCGCGCTATCCCTTCTGAAATCATAAAACCCCATCTTGTATCGGCACGATCGTTTCTGTAATGGTTTCCACTTTAATATGGCGTTGTGCCGGCGGGCAGACGCCGGCTGTCGCTGGCCGCGCGGCCGCCGCCAGTGACAGTAGCCTGCGGCGGAGACAAATTCATCATTTATCACGACGGAGCGGCGCGGCGCGGCGCGGCGTGGCGTGGCGTGGCGGTGCCGGCTACCCCTATCTGGTCGGTGTCGGCCGGCGGCAAGGCACGCGGCGTGGAGCGGTGTAGGACAGGTCGGCGTCAGGCCTGGGGCTGTACCGTCTTTTGGGGATGGGTGCGTCATTGGCCACCGCCAGCTCAGAACGACCGAGTCCCGGCCCGAGTCTCCCGTCGCCGTCTCCCGTCTCGGCTCCCGGGGCCCGTCTCGTTTGCCCCGGAGTCGGTGACAGACACATGCAACGATGGATTGGAAGATGGATTGGACAAGGACAATGATTGCCAGGGAAAATCAATCTGTCAATTGGTGATAAGAAAGTTGAGATGGTTAAAAATAAGGGTAAAATCATCTGAATTAGTCCCCTACCAGTTGACAATAATATAAGGAACATGAAAATAGACCATACTTTTAATTAAAAGGAAATAATTTGCACCTACAAATTGTCCCAGGGCTTCAAGAATAGTTTTGCATTCATCATACATTTCGTTTAATATAACGGGTTATAAAATACTAATTAGCTGTGTCAGTAATTATACGGTTTGCTACTTCTGGCACAACGGAATCTTTTAACTTCGATATACCAGTACTCGGGTCTTCTCGTAATCAAGTTTTTGAGCTCATGCTATCCACTTGAAGGTACAAAGCCGCGTCTACGAAATTAACGTATTTCATATTTCATGTTGTAGCAAGTAGGCCACTATAAAAAGTACAAGCCGGGCACGTGCCTCAACCTGATAAGCACAACGTAAAATCTAGCTACAACTCCATAAACAATAAAAACGGAACGTCGTACAACCAGCAAAGACAAGCATGCGACATGGAAGAATATGCATTGTGTGTACTAACAGAGGAGCCCAGTATATGCCGACCATATCTTTCGGGAGGATTCTGTCCTTGTCCGGTGATATACCATGACATTCCAGCTGGCAGGAAAACTCGTGTTTCTAAATCCATAACGGTGCATTATATGGAGGCAAAGCTGTCCCATTTCTCCGTCTCACAAAGCGAGAATGAAGCCAGCCACACGGGACAGCGATTGTTCGCTGATTAAAGGGCCGTTTTTTCATGGCGACTTTGTCACAAGGCGGCGTTTTCATCAGCCGCTAACAATCGATGGCACGTGGCCTCACTGCACGACACGACGGTGTTAATGCGGATCAGTTTTACAGTCTGGCAGGCGCAGGTGTAACGGCGAGCAGGGACAAGGACTGGATTGAACATGAAAAGGGACCGCCATGCAAAGTATCGGGGGGAGGGGGGGGGCAGTGAAACTTGTATCTTGTCTTGATAGACACTATTAGCCAAAACCTCACCTATGCAGATTTCTTTGCAGATTTGGGTTCTTCTCGTCTTGGCAGACTTTTACTATCTCAAATTTCCCTCATTAAGGCACATAAAATATTTTAACCAAAATTTTGAACCAAAAAAGTGGTGCCATGCCTATATGTACCCCCTGCCGCCTGCCCCCCCACCCCTCCCCCCCCCCCGCCGTTCCTACGACTCTGACGAAAAGTCTCCTGTTCTGACGGCACGGTCCGTGTGCAAAGTGCAAGTACGTTCTCTTTCTTCCTATGCTACTTACGTCTCATGCTATTTCATGGTTCAACGAAAGGAAGTTGCTTATCAGGTGCTTTCAAATGTAAGTAAAATCGTATTGAAGCGGTGTAATTTTTAGGGCACTTTACTTGCAACATCTTATGAGTTAATAACCGAGGTCGACTAATCCTCAGAGACATAAATGCATTTTTAAAGTGGCACAATTTCAGAATTTCAGCTAAGCCAGCAGTTATTTTACTCATTATTTTTCCCAATATGGCGGCGAGGAAGGCTGCTTCGTGTCATTTGATACGTTGGTGTGCAGTGCAATACGATACAAAGAAAATTAAGGTTTGATAATACGCATACGGAAAATAAAGGTAATTGCTTGCGTTAACTTCCCTACACATTTTCGGTCTCCGTTGTACGTAGTAATAGCATGTAATAACTGTTCTGTGAACAATGACATCGTGAAACAATTTACCAAACATCATTAGGCACGATAAACGTAACTCAGCCAGTTGTGTGAGTGATTTGCCAGCGTGCTATTAACACTATCATTCGCCCAGTTACAAATGCCCCGCACGCTAATCCGTCATTTCCGATACCCAGTCCACAGAGTCAAATGTCACCCATTACACTGTCATTATTGGCATTTTGCATGTGGGTTGACGTTCAAGGCTAAATCGAGATGCATTTCCTGATCAGTTTCAGTCCCAGCCAACTGTCAGACCATGGTGTCCCGACCTTCGCTGTGCGTCCGTCTCTCCCCCATTTCTGTCTCGCCGTCTGGGCGGCCAGACGAGCCAGACGATG
>JAXIVJ010015180.1:0-15000 GCA_036785665.1 Chirona hameri
CTATGGTCCGGCTTATCTTCTCCTCTATAGTAGGTACAGGGACCTGCTGTGGAGTTGCTATGGTACACACTATGGTCCGGCTTATATTCTCCTCTAGTAGGTACAGGGACCTGCTGTGGAGTTGCTATGGTACACACTATGGTCCGGCTTATCTTCTCCTCTATAGTAGGTACAGGGACCTGCTGTGGAGTTGCTATGGTACACGATCTATGGTCCGGCTTATCTTCTCCTCTATAGTAGGTACAGGGACCTGCTGTGGAGTTGCTATGGTACACACTATGGTCCGGCTTATATTCTCCTCTAGTAGGTACAGGGACCTGCTGTGGAGTTGCTATGGTACACACTATGGTCCGGCTTATCTTCTCCTCTAGTAGGTACAGGGACCTGCTGTGGAGTTGCTATGGTACACACTATGGTCCGGCTTATCTTCTCCTCTTAGTAGGTACAGGGACCTGCTGTGGAGTTGCTATGGTACACACTATGGTCCGGCTTATCTTCTCCTCTAAGTAGGTACAGGGACCTGCTGTGGAGTTGCTATGGTACACACTATGGTCCGGCTTATCTT
The DNA here is from genome assembly GCA_036785665.1 of Chirona hameri. Taxonomy (NCBI): domain Eukaryota; kingdom Metazoa; phylum Arthropoda; class Thecostraca; order Balanomorpha; family Balanidae; genus Chirona; species Chirona hameri. Next base: position 566 of record JAXIVJ010015180.1, read on the forward strand.
CTCCTCTAGTAGGTACAGGGACCTGCTGTGGAGTTGCTATGGTACACACTATGGTCCGGCTTATCTTCTCCTCTAGTAGGTACAGGGACCTGCTGTGGAGTTGCTATGGTACACACTATGGTCCGGCTTATCTTCTCCTCTAGTAGGTACAGGGACCTGCTGTGGAGTTGCTATGGTACACACTATGGTCCGGCTTATCTTCTCCTCTAGTAGGTACAGGGACCTGCTGTGGAGTTGCTATGGTACACACTATGGTCCGGCTTATCTTCTCCTCTAGTAGGTACAGGGACCTGCTGTGGAGTTGCTATGGTACACACTATGGTCCGGCTTATCTTCTCCTCTATAGTAGGTACAGGGACCTGCTGTGGAGTTGCTATGGTACACACTATGGTCCGGCTTATCTTCTCCTCTAGTAGGTACAGGGACCTGCTGTGGAGTTGCTATGGTACACACTATGGTCCGGCTTATCTTCTCCTCTATAGTAGGTACAGGGACCTGCTGTGGAGTTGCTATGGTACACACTATGGTCCGGCTTATCTTCTCCTCTAGTAGGTACAGGGACCTGCTGTGGAGTTGCTATGGTACACACTATGGTCCGGCTTATCTTCTCCTCTAGTAGGTACAGGGACCTGCTGTGGAGTTGCTATGGTACACACTATGGTCCGGCTTATCTTCTCCTCTAGTAGGTACAGGGACCTGCTGTGGAGTTGCTATGGTACACACTATGGTCCGGCTTATCTTCTCCTCTAGTAGGTACAGGGACCTGCTGTGGAGTTGCTATGGTACACACTATGGTCCGGCTTATCTTCTCCTCTAGTAGGTACAGGGACCTGCTGTGGAGTTGCTATGGTACACACTATGGTCCGGCTTATCTTCTCCTCTAGTAGGTACAGGGACCTGCTGTGGAGTTGCTATGGTACACACTATGGTCCGGCTTATCTTCTCCTCTAGTAGGTACAGGGACCTGCTGTGGAGTTGCTATGGTACACACTATGGTCCGGCTTATCTTCTCCTCTAGTAGGTACAGGGACCTGCTGTGGAGTTGCTATGGTACACACTATGGTCCGGCTTATCTTCTCCTCTAGTAGGTACAGGGACCTGCTGTGGAGTTGCTATGGTACACACTATGGTCCGGCTTATCTTCTCCTCTATAGTAGGTACAGGGACCTGCTGTGGAGTTGCTATGGTACACACTATGGTCCGGCTTATCTTCTCCTCTAGTAGGTACAGGGACCTGCTGTGGAGTTGCTATGGTACACACTATGGTCCGGCTTATCTTCTCCTCTATAGTAGGTACAGGGACCTGCTGTGGAGTTGCTATGGTACACACTATGGTCCGGCTTATCTTCTCCTCTATAGTAGGTACAGGGACCTGCTGTGGAGTTGCTATGGTACACACTATGGTCCGGCTTATCTTCTCCTCTAGTAGGTACAGGGACCTGCTGTGGAGTTGCTATGGTACACACTATGGTCCGGCTTATCTTCTCTCTAGTAGGTACAGGGACCTGCTGTGGAGTTGCTATGGTACACACTATGGTCCGGCTTATCTTCTCCTCTAGTAGGTACAGGGACCTGCTGTGGAGTTGCTATGGTACACACTATGGTCCGGCTTATCTTCTCCTCTAGTAGGTACAGGGACCTGCTGTGGAGTTGCTATGGTACACACTATGGTCCGGCTTATCTTCTCCTCTATAGTAGGTACAGGGACCTGCTGTGGAGTTGCTATGGTACACACTATGGTCCGGCTTATCTTCTCCTCTAGTAGGTACAGGGACCTGCTGTGGAGTTGCTATGGTACACACTATGGTCCGGCTTATCTTATCCTCTAGCGTAGGGTAGCATGGGGCAAGACTTTAGATGACTTTAGATTAGATGCATTTTGCTGAAAATCTCGTTTCCTATTTGACGGAGGCGGCGAGTGATAGCATTTTCACATAGTTTGGAGATTTGGCTTGTATTCTGCATCGCCTAATTATACCTTCTTCAGTTAACAAATTTGTAGGCGACGATTTTCGAGGAGCCTGTAAAGGGGGCGTATTGCCCCACCCCCTGGGCAAGACGCCCCCCGTCGATGGGGCAAAACGCCCCATCTCTTCGAACTTGGCTCCTATGGAGAGTAGGCGAAAACCAAAAATACTGTTCGATAGGTCGCCGGAATTAATGTGGAAACTATTTCGTAATTTTTTGGCTCAGGTCAATACTTAGGTCAACAGAGGTAGTCAAATATCACCATGGTAACTCCTGGAATCGGTCTCAGATTTCCCCAAATATCTCGGGAACTATGATAGCTGGGAACAAACGGAAAAAAACAATCAAAGCTCTTTAAATATGCATTCGCTGGGCCTATGTCCATTATTTAGATCAGTTGAACAGTTTAGGCACAATAGGCAGTTTAGGCACAATAGGTCATCAACGGTTAAGCACCAAGACGACCCCAAGACGAAAGTGGCGTTTTACCCCACACTGAGATAAATAGTTACCAGGGGTCTACCAACCCCCGCCAGTTACCAAGGTCTGACCAGGTCAATACCAGGGTCCTGTCAAGTGGCACCATGGTAACACCTTAGTTTCAGTTACTAGACCCCTGGTAAGCCTCTAGTGTCAGTTACCATGCCAAGCCGCACACCTGGTAGCACCTTAGTATCAGTGACTAGGACCCCTAGTAAGGCCTTAGTAACAGTGCCTGTCAATGGCCGAAAGGGCGCAGTCACTGGCTGGAAGGGCGCCGTCACTGGCCGGAAGTGCGCCTCGGGTCAAAAGGACCAGGTCATGGCCTGTATGACCTGATACTCGGTAAGTTACTTTCAACAGGGCGCTCAAAAGGGCGTCCAAGCGGTCCATAGGGACGATGCGTGCTCACGGGCTGTCCATCGCCGGGCGCCCGGCGACAGACAGCCCGTGGGGCGCCCTTCTGGCGGGGGGGGGGGGGGGGGGCGACCGCTGCGGCCACCCCCTGGATCCGCCCCTGTGGTCACCGTGTCGGTTGTCGCTGCGGCTGAAGTGTGGCGTTGGGAATAATAATGGGTAAGTACCTAAAACCTATACCTACTGAGGAAACAAAACAATTTAACCCGGGAGTTACTGGGGTATATTTCATAACGTGACTTACTGGGGGGGGGGGGGGGGGCTATTTTTGCCCCCCCCCCTCTGATCTCCGGAACTACTGGACCGAATGTAAAAATTCAAACGGCATTCGATAGCGCTGGGAAATTTATCGAGGGAAACATAATATTGTTGACCTTATGGTCATTGATGACGTCACAGGTCAGGTCAAGTACAAAATGTTTGACCGTGTCAAAAAGCCTCGATGGATGGAATTGTCGCGTAAAATTGCGATATTAAACGCATAAGCTGTCGATAAATCGGTATGATTCGTGTGTCTGATACTTCTAAGTACCTTTCTAAGCTGTTTATGACCTTGGGTCAGGTCTAGGTCATCCGAGGTCACGAGGTCAAACTGCAGATTACGGTCATTAGGCGTTGTAACACATGTTTATGAGTTTGTTTTACGTCTAGAACGCGGAAAATGACCTTATAACATTGTTTGTTCCACATAAATAGAAGTAAAAAGCAAAAATGGAAATGCGTTTTTTATGCATTGTAATGCTGTGAGAAGTGGTCGATTTTTAGTCCTTTAAAGGTCATAACTCGGTCATTTTTAAAGATATCGACTTTAAATTTGGTACACATATTCACCGCATACGTCTCGATCACATATATTCCGGTTTTGGATCATTCTGATTTTTTCTTGAGAATTTTGTAAAAACAAAACAAAATGTATTTGGATTTCTCAAAATTTTGAATAAACAAAACTAAGAAATCCGAGATAGCAGTTTGATAGCCCGGTCTATTGTCAGTAATTTGATTTAAAACAATTTGGTTTATCTCTAATATCGTACCTTTGACAGCGTTTTCCGCAAACCATTATTTTGCAACAAAAAAACGAAGAACATGACGTCACTCTGACGTCATTCCCGGTTGACTTAGCATAGGCTCATATTTTTCCGTGTGCCACCATGTGCAGAATTGATGTGAGAGAAGGTACTGCAAGTTTGGTGACGATACCGATGTTCGTTTAGGAGGTATTGCAAAATAACGGGAGGGGGGGGGGGCAAAAAATAGTCCCTCCCCAGTAACTCGCGGGCTAAAGCTCTAAGCGGACGTACGTGAAGGGACGATGAATTAATTATACATATTAATTCAAAGCATAATTTAAAGCATCATCAGGTACAATCAACCGTGTAAAAACAAGACGCTTTCAGTTGTGTTGTTTACCGGGAACGATTTGTTTGTGCTTGCAGAAGCTGCGCAGATTGCAGAAGCTCTGAGGATCTTGGGGGAAGGGAAGGGGAAGATGAAGTCCGCGGTGCACCACGTCACCCTTTCCTGAGACAAGTTTAGAAGAGCAACGACTTAATTGTCGAGCAAGCAATTGTCCCGATGGGCATAGCGCATTTAGAAGACAGTCGTGCTGACAAGGCGCCCACAATAAGAATTGAGGTCAGCGCCTGTACGGCTGTGTCTTGAGCAACGAGTTGTCATTCAATATATCGTGTGTACGTGAAAGGTGAACGTTGGAAATATACTTCCAGATTGAGCGACTGCGTTTTGTCATTTATCATTGAAACATGGTTGGTAAGGGGTTAGTAGCACTGAGTAGGGTAGGTGGTATGACCGTGGTAAGGGTTACTAGGGGGTTGGTAAGGGGTTGGTAACACTGAGCAGGGTAGGTGGTATAACCGTAGTAAGGGTTACTAGGGGGTTGGTAAGAGGTTGGTAACACTGAGCAGGGTAGGTGGTATGACCGTGGTAAGTGTTACTAAGGGGTTGGTAAGGGGTTGGTAACACTGATCAGGGCAGGTGGTATGACCGTAGTAAGGGTTACTAGGGGGTTGGTAACACTGAGTAGGGTAGGTGGTATGACCGTGGTAAGGGTTACTAGGGGGATGTAAAGGGTTGGTAACACTGAGCAGGGTAGGTGGTATAACCGTAATAAGGGTTACTAGGGTAGGCGGTACAGCTAGGGTAACCTGTTAGTAAGCTTAACTAGCCTACTATGGTAAGGTACTGGTAACATGGGTGGTATGCGTCACCAGGTGGTAACCAACCCCCCTGGTAAAAGTTGGAACTAATGGGTTACCATAGTAACCTAGTCAAATTTGATATCAGTGCATTGCGTGCTTCCGATGAAAAGCGAGCCAAGCCCAACAACGTGCATGAACCCATAAATGAGCAATAGACCCTTTCCTACATCAGATTCTGACTTTTCAGTTGGCTTGAATTATTTGGAAGAAAAGTGTTGAGAGAAAGAATGTTCCTGGTCCATTTCAGTACTGAAATAACAGAAAACGCTCCAAAAACAGACTTTTACTTATATCTCTGGAAAGCGACGCAGAAATTATGTCGCCTTCTATGAGTTCACTGACCATATGTTGCTTGTTTTGTGGAGCAGAATATTTTTACCCGGGACCTTTTAAATTCCGAGATATCTTGGTGAGGTGTCTTACCCCAGCGGGGCGTGTTGCCCCATCTTACCTACGCTTGACTGCAAATTAAGAAACAACAATAAATGCATTCCAACCACATTACCGAGAGCTTCAAAATGACATATTGATGCATTGGCTCACCCATGTCCTTATCTATTGGCTGATTTTAAGCAAAAAATCATTTTCCTCCGCAAAGAGCTAAAAATGAATTTTTTCTTCTTAAAATCAGCCAATAGATATGGTGAGCCAGTGCATCAATATATTATTCTGCAGCTCTCAGTAATGCAGTTTAAATGCATTTATTGTAGTTTCTTAATTCACAGACAATCATATGCTAGAGGAGAAGATAAGCCAGATCTTAGTGTACCATAGGAACTGCGCGTCCCTGTACATCTCATTGATCCAGACGTGTCAAGATCCTAGGCATCCAGGTCCTATGGATCCAATATCCTAGAAGGTAATGCTAGCATTGCTGTCATTTGTCCAGAACCAAAAATAATAATGGTGTTTTCTATATTATTTGTGGAATATTTCGTGATGCCTTGATTCAATAACATCAAATAGGCCAAACATCAATTGTCGAAAACCAATTTGCAGCACCCATGGGAAAGCAGCAAGTGACATTGGCGTATCCAGAACGGTGGTTGGGGGACAGGTGGTTTGGGGGCAAATTCCAAAAATTATTACATCATTTTGAAAACTTATCGGATTTCGCTTGCTTATGCATTGATAGCTGATTTAAAACAAATTTCCCTTAGTAAAAGTTGCTTAGATTGTCTTCTATATCAGAAAATGTGTCAATTTTGTGCCGATTTCAAGCGGTTTGGGGGGCCATGGCCGCCATGGCCCCCCTGTATCCGCTAGTGGCAAGTGATGTCATCATATAATGTGGAAACGTATTCTTGCAGCCAATTCCCAACATATTGTTGCATTCTTATTTTTGCATCCTTGTTACAATAGGTACAACAAATATCAGTAGATGATGCAATGTCACATGGTTCTGGAGTACATTCAGACACCACCATCTTCATGTGTAACCATTGGCGGATCCAGAACGGTGGTTTGCGGGGGGGACCACGAGTGGGTTGGTGTGGAGACAAATTCCAAAAATTATCACACAATTCAGAAAACGCATTGGATATCGCTTTCTTATGCAATATGCATTGATAGCTAATTTAAAAGAAACTTTTCTTAGTAAAAGTTGCTTAGATTGTCTTCTATATCAGGAAATGTCTAAATTTGGTGCAGATTCCAATATTTTTTTTATGGGGGGGGGGGGGGGGCGGGGGCATTGCCGCTACCCCCCCCCCCCCCTCTGGATCCGCTAGTGTGTGTAGCACTCATTGTAACGATCACATGTGTTGTGTTGACAAAATGTGCTGTGTGTTGACACAATGTGCTGCGTGTTGACAAAATGTGTTGTACAGGGTGTCCGGAAAAAAAACATACTCTGGATTTTAGCTCGTGCTTCAATATGCACGTGACAATTTTTTTTGAAACTTTTCATGATTATAGCTTGGAGCGTGGCAAAACCGATGAACACAAAAACAAGTCCTTTGAGATGTTTTGTTTAATATTGAAAAGACGTTTTGTGTGGACGCCTACATTCCAGGGTGTGCTCCAGGGTGTCCGGAAAAAAGATACTGTGTTTTTCCGCAATAATTTCGGCTATAAACAAACAATATTAAAACAAATCGAGTATCGTTATATTCACCAGTTCATGGCAAAACAAATACTGCATGACATTTGTACAGAGACTCCCTCTGTCAGTCACAGCTCACAGTGCAGCCTCCTACAGAAGATGCTTGATGTGCGCCCCCTTCCGGCGGATCAGCTGAGGCAGTCGCACCGTCTGCAGATGGTCGACAGCTTTGTCGATCATCGCTGAGGGCATGCGGCCGACTTCTGCGATGATGGCGCGCTTCAGGTCTTGTGTTCTTCTGGGTTTTTCTTCGTAAACACGGTCCTTCACCTTTGTAAACACGGTCTCCCCACTGAAAGAAATCCAATGGACTGAAGTCCGGGGAATAGGGTGCCCACACCACCTCCGCCTTGAGGCTAACGGAGGCAATGTCTGTACAAATGTCATGGCTTATCTGTTTTGCCATGAACTGGTGAACATAACGATACTGGAATTTTTCATATTGTTTGTTTATAACCGAAATTATTACGGAAAATCACAGTATCTTTGTTCCGGACACCCTGGAATGTAGGCTTCCACACAAAACGCCTTTGCAATATTAAAACACCTATCAAAGGACTTATTTCTGTGTTCATCGGTTTTTCCACGTTCCCAGCTATAATCATGACAAGTTTTAAAAAAAAAATGGCACGTGCATATTGAAGCACGAGCTAAAATCCAGAGTATTATTTTTTCCGGACACCCTGTATGTTAACAAAATGTGCCAGAGTACCGATTTTTATCAATGTTGTTAGTCACCGAGGCATGATAAAACCCTTATTTTTAGAGTAATTTGCCATAAGAGCCCGAAACATAGAATTGAGTTAGCCTGGCTCTTTGTTGGTGTCAGCCGGGAGTTTTTTCTTCTCACCTCTGCGTACAGCCATGTCGAGGCCAGGCCGGCCGGCGGGTGGTGGCGGCAGTGAGGCGGCGGCGGCACTGCGGGATCCGAATGTGACTCAGTTGCTGCACGTGTTCGGGGAACACTTTGCCGTCGTAGTTGATCATGCGTTTCAAGTAATATGCGACTATGATACCAGATTCGGGTTCATGTGAAGAGAGCTGGAAGACCAACAACAGAACAGCATTCGTGCGTGGTACCGTCGGCTGGAGCGTGCACTGCAGAGACGCTATGCCGACTGTCGGTGTTCTCCATTCGTGCGTGGTCCGCTGGAGCGTGCACTGCAGAGACGCTATGCCGACTGTCGGTGTTCTCCATTCGTGCGTGGTCCGCTGGAGCGTGCACTGCAGAGACGCTATGCCGACTGTCGGTGTTCTCCATTCGTGCGTGGTACCGTCCGCTGGAGCGTGCACTGCAGAGACGCTATGCCGACTGTCGGTGTTCTCCATTCGTGCGTGGTACCGGCCGCTGGAGCGTGCACTGCAGATCCGCTATGCCGACTGTCGGTGTTCTCCATTCGTGCGTGGTACCGGCCGCTGGAGCATGCACTGCAGAGACGCTATGCCGACTGTCGGTGTTCTCCATTCGTGCGTGGTCCGCTGGAGCGTGCACTGCAGAGACGCTATGTCGACTGTCGGTGTTCTCCATTCGTGCGTGGTACCGGCCGCTGGAGCGTGCACTGCAGATCCGCTATGCCGACTGTCGGTGTTCTCCATTCGTGCGTGGTCCGCTGGAGCGTACACTGCAGAGACGCTATGCCGACTGTCGGTGTTCTCCATTCGTGCGTGGTACCGTCCGCTGGAGCGTGCACTGCAGAGACGCTATGCCGACTGTCGGTGTTCTCCATTCGTGCGTGGTACCGTCCGCTGGAGCGTGCACTGCAGATCCGCTATGCAGACTGTCGGTGTTCTCCATTCGGCCGTCTGGTGATGAAAAGCGCCGTCGTAGCCGGCAGCATGGCAGAGGGACTAAAGAACCCCCTCGACTACCGAAGTACCAATCTACCTCAGACGTGGACACGATGATTGAGCTGGGTCCTGTGCACTTTACTTTTCCCGGCCTGAGGGAACCGCCCCAGTGGAGGACACTGCTGCGGGACCGGCAACAGTCACCACTGCCGATCCGAGGGGTCAGGACTGCGACCCGGCACCGCGGCTGATGATCGCCGAGACTGAGATCCCCGGCTTCGTGCTGGTGCAGCAGGAGCGGAGAGACGACTGTCCGCACCAGAAACAGCGGCCGTTCAAAGCTGAAGCTGTGACTCAGTTCCTTAGCGACTACCAACTTGTGACTAGAGGAAAAGGCATGGAACAACGTAGCACCAATGGGCCTGCCTGCTCCTATTCACAGACACCAAATGAAAGGTATGGTATATCTGATTTTGATCAAGTGCCCTGATTGCACGTACCTGTCTGGTGGTTCTCCGATGAGTTTTTTTACTCGCCACCGCAGCAACAACTGGCTACCGGAGACCTTGCGAGACAACATCAGGCGGTACGGCTTACACCTGGTGCCGGTTGGCGCTCCCGGAAGCACCACAGAGCAGTTACAGTTTCACCGTGGTACCGTGCACGCTCCTTCTCTCGTGCAGAAGTAGTGACCGCCTCCTTTCTGGCCGATATGCATAAGTGTGCAGTTATCGCCTTCAAGAGCCGTTTTCATGAAGGATTTTGCGTTTGGGGCGATTGGGGCGTTTGGGGCGATTGGGGCGTTTGGGGCGTTTGGAGGTAAATGGGTATACAGCTTGTAACAACACGGCTTTTTCCGGTGATTTTTCGTATCAATCACAATTTTAGGAATTAATGTATAAGTATATGCTCTTACAATCCAATATTTACCGTTAGTTTGCTTTGAATATTCACATTCATGAGCAAATCTGTCAATTTTGGGTTGTGTTAGTTCCTTCTACAAAACATACCGAAAACGCCCCAAAAGAGGCTAAAGAGTATACTAGATAATCAGCTTTGATGAAATAAAATACGCAATTGACAGTTAGGGCAAAACTGAAGATATTAATGGTAAAGCAATATAACATTATGATGAAGAACGCAGCCAAATGTCAAAAGCATAGACAGACCTTAATTCAACGTCGCTCCGTCCCGCTGATATCCAATTTAGAGCGATAATTTCGTTGGTTTCCGAAAACCGGCACAATTTTTACGCATTTCGAATCACACCAAATGTTTTTGATTTGATTAATTGATTACTTGATGAATCTCACAAAAAGCTGAAAAGACCTTAGAAAAGGCACTTATAAACCCATGAAACATGCGGGCTTTCTGTAGCCACTGGTACTGACAACTCAAAAATGGCTGCTCTAGATCGAACGGATGCCATTTCTGGGCGCAGACCACAGCTCTGCGCATGCGCAACGTGACGTCAGGCGACCGGCCGTCCCGTCGCCATGGTGACCGGGCGGCGGCGCCTGCGCAGAGCCAGCGCAGAGCCGGAGCCAACATTCCCGTCATCTTACAACAAATGATCAAAACGAAATCGCTAATTATCATTAATCCTTGCTTTCAAAAGTGAATATGACTGCAAATATGAATGGACTAATTCATCTAGTTTTCATTGAAATAAGCTATTATTCCTTTAAACCATGCCGTTGCAAAATATGACCATTTCCCAAACCATCCACTTCCGGGATTCCAGCAAGATGGCGTCGCACAAACACCCCAGCCGTCTGGCAACACCAGAGCTAGTTTAAGATGAAATTGTTAATTTTAAGTAAACTATGGTGTTATCATTAAAATGGAATTTCCAGAGAAATGCATTAATTCATAAAGTTGCGATTGGTATACCAAAAATCACCTGGAAAAGCCGTGTTCTTACGAGCTATAGACCCATTTACCCCCAAACGCCCCAATCGCTCCAAACACAAAATCCTTCGTGAAAACGGCCAAGATGTGCAAAACAGCTCTCGGAGAAGAAGGCAAAGTGTTGAAGTCTTACTTCGTCAAGACAGCGCTGCTACGGCTTTGTGAGCAAACGCCAGCAGAGGATTGGACGAGCGTCACTCAGGGCGTTCTGAAGTTGTTGGGACTATCTGGACAAAGCTGTCAGCACAGGCAGCCTGCCGTGCTTCTTCTGGAGCCGCATCAATCTGCTTCGGTTTGCCACTCGAGATGACCGGAAGGCCATGAAGAAAGCGCTGGGAAACATCCGTCAGCACTTGGTGAGACTTCTGGCTCATGAGGTGTGTACGGGAGCCTCACCTGCGAGATAGGCTGACACGCGAGACCAGGCGGCTGTCGGAGCGCCAGCTGCGCTTCTGCCTGACATGAGGTGTGTACGGGAGCCTCACCTGCGAGATAGGCTGACACGCGAGACCAGGCGGCTGTCGGAGCGCCAGCTGCGCTTCTGCCTGACATGAGGTGTGTACGGGAGCCTCACCTGCGAGATAGGCTGACACGCGAGACCAGGCGGCTGTCGGAGCGCCAGCTGCGCTTCTGCCTGACATGAGGTGTGTACGGGAGCCTCACCTGCGAGATAGGCTGACACGCGAGACCAGGCGGCTGTCGGAGCGCCAGCTGCGCTTCTGCCTGACATGAGGTGTGTACGGGAGCCTCACCTGCGAGATAGGCTGACACGCGAGACCAGGCGGCTGTCGGAGCTTCTGCCTGACACGCCGGAGGATCGGAGAAGGTGTGTATTGTAGCATGCTAAGGCGCATGGCAATGGCCACCACAGACCGTCTGAACCAGCCCCCACCAGTAACAGTTGGCAGCACTCGGGCGTTTGGGCGTTAAAAACCTACTACACCATAGGGTTCCCACGTTAAATCGATGATTTTCAGACGAGGCTGGCTCGTAATGTATGGTACATATTTTAAATCCGACTTCTGGAACAGATAGCTACAAGCCTTAGCTACAACATTTTTATTTTTCACTTTTCAATATTCTGGGCGTAAAGAGGTTAAATGGGCTTGGGGGTTAAAAAACGTCGGAACGACCGCTTACCGCTTCCAAATGCTACTACAGTACTCAAATATACACTACTTCGACTACTACTTTGTAGTATAATTTAATATGACCGCTTCCATATGCTACTACATGTACTGCACATACACTACTTTGACTACTACTTCGTATATTTGCAGGCGTTTAATTCAATAAATACAGATATAATCTATGGAAATACAAGTTATTGATAGCAAACAATACCTTTAATTTATAATAGACAAAACAATTACGATACAAATTATATTTTGTCTAATTCATTTGGGCGTTACATTCCTTACTGTTCTACCCGTTGTTCTATTACCCTGGTCTGAACAAGCTGCTCCCCGTACTGCTCCCATCATATACACCGGATAAAGTGAGCAGCCTGAACCACAGCATGAGCCACTGGTACTTCATGTAGAGAGACCTGTACCGAGCCACTGGTACTCCGTGCATAGAGACCTGTACCGAGCCACTGGTACTCCGTGCAGAGAGACCTGTACCGAGCCACTGGTACTCCGTGCAGAGAGACCTGTACCGAGCCACTGGTACTTCATGCAGAGACCTGTACCGAGCCACTGGTACTTCATGTAGAGAGACCTGTACCGAGCCACTGGTACTTCATGTAGAGAGACCTGTACCGAGCCACTGGTACTTCATGTAGAGAGACCTGTACCGAGCCACTGGTACTTCATGCAGAGAGACCTGTACCGAGCCACTGGTACTTCATGTAGAGAGACCTGTACCGAGCCACTGGTACTTCATGTAGAGAGACCTGTACCGAGCCACTGGTACTTCATGCAGAGAGACCTGTACCGAGCCACTGGTACTTCATGTAGAGAGACCTGTACCGAGCCACTGGTACTTCATGTAGAGAGACCTGTACCGAGCCACTGGTACTTCATGCAGAGAGACCTGTACCGAGCCACTGGTACTTCATGTAGAGAGCCCTGTACCGAGCCACTGGTACTTCATGTAGAGAGACCTGTACCGAGCCACTGGTACTTCATGTAGAGACCTGTACCGAGCCACTGGTACTTCATGCAGAGACCTGTACCGAGCCACTGGTACTTCATGTAGAGAGACCTGTACCAGGCGCTGACCGTGGCACCGGCAGACGTGGCCTCAAACGCTCGCTTCTCTGCCAGCGGTGGCGGCGGCTTTATCTGGGATGCAGCTCCTCTGCTAGGACTTCTCACTGAAGATGACCTAAAGAGGCTGCAGTGGAACCCAGACGCCGTGCGGGCCTGGCTGAGACGCCAGCACCAGCTGCCGGAGACCGAGCGGCCGGCCGGTCTGCCCGCTGACCTGAGGTCACCACGGGACCTATGTGACTTGCTGCTGAACATCCCACTGCTGACGAAGGCTCTCAGGGAGAGTGCACCCAGCGTCAGCTGGGCTGTGTGGGCTGTGTGACGTCAGCTGGGCTGCACATCAGAGGTTGGCAGTTAAAGTGCCAGTGCCAGTGGATAAACCGCTGGCTCCCTTAGAACAGCAAAGACAGAGGGCACTGCTTTATTCAGCACGTTGGAGAGAGTTGGCTGAACTCCTCCACGGCCAGCTCGGTATGGATCGGCAGACAGCTATGCAGACCGCCTGCCGAGTCGGGGTAGAGCTGCGGCAGCTCTGTGACGATCCTGAGACGATCGCCGAGCAGAGGAGGATTCTTCACTCCCTCCAAGATTCCTGGCAGCTGTGGCACTTCACGTCTGGCTGAGGTGGGGACCCTGTGGCACTTCACGTACGGCGGCTCTGGCTGAGGTGGGGACCCTGCAGCACTTCACGTACGGCGGCTCTGGCTGAGGTGTGGACCCTGCGGCACTTCACGTCTGGCTGAGATGTGGACCCTGTGGCACTTCACGTCTGGCTGAGATGTGGACCCTGTGGCACTTCACGTTCGGCGGCTCTGGCTGAAGTGTGGACCCTGCGGCACTTCACGTCTGGCGGCTCTGGCTGAGATGTGGACCCTGTGGCACTTCGCGTTCGGCGGCTCTGGCTGAAGTGTGGACCCTGCGGCACTTCACGTCTGGCGGCTCTGGCTGAGATGTGGACCCTGTGGCACTTCGCGTTCGGCGGCTCTGGCTGAAGTGTGGACCCTGCGGCACTTCACGTCTGGCGGCTCTGGCTGAGATGTGGACCCTGCAGCACTTCACGTTCGGCGGCTCTGGCTGGGGTGTGGACCCTGTGACACTTCACGTTCGGCGGCTCTGGCTGAGGTGTAGCGATGGTGGTAACCTGAGACTGTCGTTCCCACACCAAGTTTGGAAACATCATATAGTAGTTACTCAGAGAACTCCCTACCGGCAGCTTGTAGCATTGCTACTTGTCGCTTGTATCATCCAGGCATGGAAAGTTGTTTGGACAAATATGAGAGATATGGGCTGATTTACTATGTTGTTTGTAGCTGCATATATAGTGTTTTAGGA